>JAIEZT010000098.1:0-25000 GCA_019594935.1 Periophthalmus modestus | reverse complement strand
CGGGGGTCTGGTGGTCCGGGGTCAGGTCTGGTGGTCCGGGGTCATGTCAGGTGGTCTGGTGGTCCGGGGTCAGGTGGTCCGGGGTCAGGTGGTCCGCGGTCAGGTCTGGTGGTCTGAGGTCAGGTCTGGTGGTCCGGGGTCAGGTCTGGTGGTCCGGGGTCAGGTCAGGTGGTCCGGGGTCAGGTCTGGTGGTCCGGGTCAGGTCTGGTGGTCTGGGGGGGTCAGGTGGTCTGGGGTCAGGTCTGGTGGTCTGGGGTCTGGTGGTCTGGGGTCAGGTCAGGTGGTCCGGGGTCAGGTGGTCTGGGGTCTGGTGGTCCAGGGTCAGGTCTGGTGGTCTGAGGTCAGGTCTGGTGGTCCGGGGTCAGATCTGGTGGTCCGGGGTCAGGTCTGGTGGTCTGGAGTCAGGTCTGGTGGTCTGGGGTCAGGTCTGGTGGTCCGGGGTCTGATGATCTGGGGTCTGGTGGTCCGCGGTCAGGTCTGGTGGTCCGGGGTCAGGTCAGGTGGTCTGAGGTCAGGTCTGGTGGTCTGGGGTCTGGTGGTCTGGGGTCAGGTCAGGTGGTCCGGGGTCTAGTGGTCCGGGTTCAGGTCTGGTGGTCTGGGGTCTGGTGGTCCGCGGTCAGGTCTGGTGGTCTGAGGTCAGGTCAGTTGGTCCGGGGTCAGGTCTGGTGGTCAGGGGTCAGGTCTGGTGGTCCGGGGTCAGGTCTGGTGGTCCGGGGTCAGGTCTGGTCTGGGGTCAGGTCTGGTGGTCTGGGGTCAGGTCTGGTGGTCCGGGGTCAGGTCTGGTGGTCCGGGGTCAGGTCTGGTCTGGGGTCAGGTCTGGTGGTCTGAGGTCAGGTCAGGTGGTCCGGGGTCAGGTCAGGTGGTCCGGGGTCAGGTCTGGTCTGGGGTCAGGTCTGGTGGTCCGGGGTCAGGTCTGGTGGTCCGGGGTCAGGTGGTCCGGGGTCAGGTCTGGTGGTCCGGGGTCTGGTGGTCCGGGGTCAGGTCTGGTGGTCCGGGGTCAGGTCAGGTGGTCTGGTGGTCCGGGGTCAGGTGGTCCGGGGTCAGGTGGTCCGGGGTCAGGTGGTTCGCGGTCAGGTCTGGTGGTCCACGGTCAGGTCTGGTGGTCCGGGGTCTGGTGGTCCGCGGTCAGGTCTGGTGGTCCGGGGTCAGGTGGTCTGGGGTCAGGTCTTGTGGTCCACGGTCAGGTCTGGTGGTCTGGGGTCAGGTCTGGTGGTCCGGGGTCAGGTCTGGTGGTCTGGGGTCAGGTCTTGTCATGATCTCTGTCTGCTCCTGCCTCCGGTGTCTCCTCTCCCCCTCCCTCACCTGACTCCAGAGCTGGGCGGAGCCCTGGCTCCTCCCACACACACCTGCAGCCCATCAGGGCAATCAATGCAGCTGCAGGTGGTTAAAAGGAGCCAGGACCCAGCTCTCCTTGCCAGGTCGTCTGATCGTCACCCTGCTGATTCCCACCGTGTGTCTGTGTGCTGCTCATATCTCTGTCCTCGTGTCTCTGCTGTGCTTCCTGTCCGTGTCCTGCCCGGTGTCCTGCCCGGTGTCCTGCCCGGTGTCCTGCCCGGTGTCCTGCCCGGTGTCCTGCCCGGTGTCCTGCCTGTGTTCTCCGACCCCGTCTCCCGGTACCGGCTGTGTTTCTTGTCTCGTCGTTCCCTACACCTCTGGACCCTGACTGGCACACCTGCACCCAGCTCCTTGTATGTTCTCCCATCACCTGTTTGTGTGTTCTGTCAATAAACACCCATAAACTTGCCCCGAGTCCCGCATCTTTGGTCCGCCTCACACCCCTCATTACGACAGGTCTGGTTATCTGGGGTCAGGTCTGGATGTCTGGGGTCTGGTGGTCTGGGGTCAGGTCAGGTGGTCCGGGGTCAGGTCTGGTCTGGGGTCAGGTCTGGTGGTCCGGGCTCAGGTCTGGTGGTCCGGGGTCAGGTGGTCCGGGGTCAGGTCTGGTGGTCCGGGCTCAGGTCTGGTGGTCCGGGCTCAGGTCTGGTGGTCTGGGGTCAGGTCAGGTGGTCCGGGCTCAGGTCTGGTGGTCCGGGCTCAGGTCTAGTGGTCCGGGGTCAGGTCTGGTGGTCTGGGGACAGGTCTGGTGGTCCGGGGTCAGGTCAGGTGGTCTGGTGGTCCGGGGTCTGGTGGTCCGGGGTCTGGTGGTCCGGGGTCTGGTGGTCCGGGTCAGGTCAGGGGGTCTGGTGGTCCGGGGTCTGGTGGTCGGGGTCTGGTGGTCTGGGGGTCGGGTCTGGTGGTCTGGTGGTCTGGTGGTCTGGTGGTCCGGGTCAGGTGGTCGGGGTCAGGTGTCCTGGTGGTTGGGGTCTGGTGGTCTGGGGTCAGGTCTGGTGGTCTGGGGTCAGGTGGTCCGGGGTCTGGTGGTCTGGTGGTCCGGGGTCAGGTGGTCCGGGGTCAGGTCTGTGGTCTGAGGTCAGGTCTGGTGGTCCGGGGTCAGATCTGGTGGTCCGGGGTCAGGTCAGGTGGTCCGGGTCTGGTGGTCTGGGGTCCGTGGGTCTGGTGGTCCGGGTCTGGTGGTCTGGTGGTCGGGGTCTGGTTGGTCTGGTGGTCTGGTGGTCCGGGGTCAGGTGGTCCGGGGTCTGGTGGTCAGGTGGTCCGTGGTCAGGTCTGGTGGTCTGAGGTCAGGTCAGGTGGTCCGGGCTCAGGTCTGGTGGTCCGGGGTCAGGTCTGGTGGTCCGGGGTCTGGTGGTCTGGGGTCAGGTCTGGTGGTCCGCGGTCAGGTCTGGTGGTCTGGTGGTCCGGGGTCAGGTCAGGTGGTCTGGTGGTCTGGTGGTCTGGTGGTCCGGGGTCTGGTGGTTGGGGTCGGGGTCTGGATGTCTGGGGTCAGGTGGTCTGGTGGTCCGGGGTCTGGTGGGTCTGGTGGTCTGGTGGTCTGGTGGTCTGTCTGGTGGTCTGGTGGTCCGGGGTCTGGTGGTCTGGTGGTCCGGGGTCTGGTGGTCTGGTGGTCCGGGGTCTGGTGGTCTGGTGGTCTGGGGTCTGGTTGGTCTGGTGGTCTGGGGGTCTGGTGGTCTGGTGGTCTGGGGGTCTGGTGGTCTGGTGGTCTGGTGGTCTGGGGTCTGGTGGTCCGGGGTCTGGTGGTCTGGTGGTCTGGGGTCTGGTGGTCTGGTGGTCTGGTGGTCTGGTGGTCTGGTGGTCTGGTGGTCCGGGGTCTGGTGGTCTGGTGGTCCGGGGTCTGGTGGTCCGGTGGTCCGGGGTCTGGTGGTCTGGTGGTCCGGGGTCTGGTGGTCCGGGGGCCCCTCTCACACGGGGCTCTCTGGAGCCCTCGTGCTCTGATTAATGCTCTCCTCAGGCCTTCTCTGTTTGTTCTGTGGCGGGACGTCCCGGGGGGAGGCTCTTTTGCAGATACTGCTGATGTTTTCACTGCACCTGCCACTTTCACACTTGTTTTGTGGCCACGTCACACACACACGAGCCGAGTGCCAGAGCCTCACAAACACTGTGGAAACGAGCTGATGGCATTGGCGTGTTTCTGCGGCGATAACACGATTATTCATCATTACGGCTGAGGCAGCACAAATCCATTCTCCTCTGGCGTCTGCGTTTACTCGCCGCCCTCCTGCTTCTCTTTATGACTAATTAATATGTAGCGTCAGACAACTTCATCACTTTAGGAAGCAGCGGACCACACGGTGATTAACTGAGTTTGACACTGAAATGATTCTGGAGTCAGACACATGAGAGCACCACCTACAGGACTGGAGGCACATTACACCTGTATCTTTAAACTCAAGCTTCAGTGAAGAGCGTCAGGTTTTTGCTCAGGTGTCGCTCAGTCACATGTTCTGGCTTTTTAGTATTTACTTGTTAGTGCTGGACATTTTCTGGCGTTTGACACATTTTTGGTCATGTTCTGTAGTTTTTAAATGTCCGCACTGGTGCAGGTCCATAAAGCTAAAGTACGGTGTTAATATTGTGTAAAACTCCAGATCAGTGTGTTTGTACTGCACCAGAACAGCCTGATACTAAAGGCAAACTGCATGAAAGTGCTCCTTATTTTATTCAAATGAAGCAGCGCTGTACCTATTAAACGGCGGACTCGAGTGAGCCGTGGCCATAGTTACGAGCTCATTATCGTCCACTCTTCAAATAATGCAGTTCTTACAGTGCGATGAGAGAGCTGTGATTCCCGGTGTCATGAATGGGCCCTTTGTCGAGTCTGTGATGGAGGGATGGACCACTCAGGTGGGCCGCGGAGGTGTGAACATGATGGAGTGAGAACAGTTTGACCTGTTTAAGGCATCTCCACAGATCCACATGAAACTGAGACGAGAGCCTCCGAGCTGCGGAGAATCTGGAGATGCAGTATTTACGATTCAGGCCACGAGTATCATAGCAACCACAGAGCCAATCAGGAGCGAGGCTGCTGAAGGTAACGCCCCTTCCCGCCCACAGGGAGCGAGCGCTTAGCAACAACAAGTGGACAAAATGAAATAATAGTGAAATAAAAACCCCAGGATCATGTAGAGGGTTAATACGAACATTTAAGACCAAAAAGAGTCTGAAGCAGCAGAGACAGAGAGACACAGTTTTTCAATAGAGAGTGAACTGGAGCCAGAGTCGATGGAGGAAGTGTGACATGATCACTTCCTGTTTGGAACAGGACGACTCGCAGCTGTGAGCTCTGTGCATTTATATAAACTGTGTCTGTGGTCGTTTCTCATCGTTGCTTGGGTCATTTTAAAGGAGAGATCCACAGTCCCTCTGATAATATATATATGATAATATATATATATATAACATTAATATAATATCCCTCTGATTTATATATATATATATATATATATATATATATATATATATATATATATATATATAATTATTATATTATTCATATATATTATATGATTTATATTATAAATCTGTGTTTTTTTTATTTTCAAAAGAAAAAACTATTCTGATCAGTCAATATGAGGAAACAAAACATATATATATATGTTTATATACACACACTCCCCCTGTGTCGTCCGCTCTTCCTTCTCCAGTTTTATTTTCTTAATCGTTGATACTCGTTGGATTCTGCAGCGTCGCGTCGTCATTTTGGTCCAAATGTTAATAAATGTGCTGCTGTGATGTGTCTGTCCACAGGGGGCGCTACAGCTACACGACTCTTTATTGTCATGACGTTTATTCATTTATTTAGTAAAGGGACAGTGCGTGTTAAAGAGACACATGTAAATCTGTCGTCTGTTGTTATGGCGACGTCGTCTCCGTCACACACCACAGTTTAATTGGTTGGATTTATTTTTTTCTGAAGTGTTTTTAGATGAATATTGTGATTTAAATGTGTAAATTATAACAGAATGATCCACAGAGATGAGAACCATAGAGACTCAGTAGTAGGTTTAACATCTCTGTCGACTAAGACACATTTTTCAGACTTTTTCATCTCACTCCACAAACCGTCGGCTCTGGTCCTGATGCTTTGTGTAGCTGCTGTTGGGTAAATGCTAGAACCATAAAGCTCCGTCCATCAGCCGCCGCCGCCGCCGCCACCGCCGCCACCGCCGCCTGGCCCTGGTCCAGTCCAGTTGATGGATTCGTGTTCTCCAGTGAGGCGTTTGAGGCCTATAGCACACGCCACATGTGCTTATTCAGCAGCGTCGCTTCTCGAGATCAATGCGCCGCCGTCAGGGCCGAGAACGAGCCGCAGAGTCACATCTGGGAATAACACATGAATAAAACACAGGCCCTAACTGCCCCGCACACCCTGACCACTGACCACCTGCCCCACACACCCTGACCAACTGACCACTGACCACCTGCCCCACACACCCTGACCAACTGACCACTGACCACCTGCCCCGCACACCCTGACCACTGACCACCTGCCCCACAGCGAGGGTCAGAGTCAGGGTCAGAGTCAGGGTCAGAGTGAGAGGAACAGAACCACAGACGTGTGAAGAAGTGACTGAGTGACTGTGACACCACAGGTTCAGCTCCAGGTGAAGCTCCTCGAGGCTGGAGCAGGAGCAGGGACGATCTGGAGCTGAGTTACATGTTTGGAAATCTGTCCACGAGTATCACAGCAACCAAAGAGCCAATCAGGAGCGAGGCTGTTGAAGGTCACGCCCCTTCCCGCCCACACCACTGGTTTAACAGGGAGCGGGCGCTTAGCAACGCTGTCAATCAAACCTGTTGCTAACGCTAACAGGAGCGACGTCGGGGACAGAAGGACCTGATGTGTCTGTTATTAATGTTCATATGTTGATTTACAGACACAGACGTGAAATAAAAACCCCAGGATCATGTCGAGGGTTAATACGAACATTTAAGAGCAACATGAGTCTGACAGACGCAGGGGGCGCTGTTTTTACACAGAAAGTGAACTGGAGTCAATGGAGCAGGAAGTACGACATGATCACGTCCTGTTTGTACCGCGGCGGCGGCTAACAGGTTAGCTAGGTCCGTTATGAGAAGCTGAACCTGATTTTCCGTCTTCCCGTCGTTTGTTCAGGCTCCGTGCTCTTCACGTGTGGATTCATCATAATTACTCACCGAGTTTAGAACCACATTTCACGACTTTAAGAGGCACAGCAGAGGTTTGTGTCACGCTAAAGCTAACAACCAGCAAGCTAACCACACACCTCCTGATGATTGGAGGATAAAATGCTTCATCATGAGACACAGTCACAGACTTATTTTGAATTCAGAGCCGTGTCTGTGCAGCGGCGGCTCGTTCTGGACCAGAGTCGGCCTTTAAATGTCTCCAGGTAAAAGTATTTTCTGTCCCGTCGTGGTTAAAGGTGAGGCCGTTTTGCATCTGAATTAAAGGCAAAGGGCCGACCTCAGCTCGTCTTTTCTGAGTCAGAATCTCCTTTAGACTCAGTTTAAACTGAACCTCGGACTCCAGCTCCTCTCCCTCATGTTCAAGACTCGTGTTTGGAATATTCTTTATTTCACACCTAAACGTTGTGTCTGCGCCGCAGGTTCATAAATAAAACGTCTCTGTCTCTGTTTCATTGTCTGACGATCAGCGAAGTTCTTACATTTATGATTATTACAATTTTTATTAACATTTTGCATAAAATCATGTATCTCTGTTTTTGTCGAGAACATGAGCGAAAGGCCCAGTGTTTGGGCCCTGTATTTGGGCCGTGTATTTGGGCCCTGTATTTGGGCCGTGTATTTGGGCCATGTATTTGGGCCGTGTGTTTGGGCCCTGTATTTGGGCCGTGTGTTTGGGCCCTGTGTTTGGGCCCTGTATTTGGGCCGTGTGTTTGGGCCCTGTGTTTGGGCCCTGTATTTGGGCCCTGTATTTGGGCCGTGTGTTTGGGCCCTGTGTTTGGGCCCTGTATTTGGGCCGTGTGTTTGGGCCCTGTGTTCTGTTTAGTATCAGAGTTTTTCTTATTTACATTAGAGAGAATATTACTTCTTGTGGCTCTTTTTTGGTTCATGGAGAGACTTGTTCACACAGAGACACAGGACACATGTGTGAAGTACTTCACCTGACACAGGACACATGTGTGAAGTACTTCACCTGACACAGACACATGTGTGAAGTACTTCACCTGACACAGGACACATGTGTGAAGTACTTCACCTGACACAGACACATGTGTGAAGTACTTCACCTGACACAGGACACATGTGTGAAGTACTTCACCTGACACAGGACACATGTGTGAAGTACTTCACCAACCTGACACAGGACACATTGTGTGAAGTACTTCACCTGACACAGGACACATGTGTGAAGTACTTCACCTGACACAGGACACATGTGTGAAGTACTTCACCTGACACAGGACACATGTGTGAAGTACTTCCTGGTTCTCATGTTCTATCGACGTTAGCGTGTTTCCACAGTCTGAGACGTGTGTTGGTTCACCTTTTCTTTAGCGTGTTATATGTTAGCGTAGCACTGGTCACATGGTGATGTAGGGAGCATTATACGAGCACATGTTCTACTCCTCCTCCTCGTCCTGCTGTCACTGTCCGAAGACGCTCAAATTCATTTTAATTCTGTTCAAATCCAGCTCACTTCTCTCTGGTTAAATATGCAGCAGAAGTCGGTGTATTTCGCTGGAGAGGATTCAAGGACGGTTTAGGGTCACCGGTCAAAAATCTGGCATATATCTTAAATGCAAATCCAGGACGGAGCTCACCTGAACTCACCGGGTTTTACAATGGGCCAAAACGCTACGGTGTATTTTTAGATTTCCAGATCACATCGGTGAGTCATGTCAGGTTTGACTCTGACAGGTCGACAACTGATGAAATGAAGCCGGAGTTTAAAGTGTGACGGAGCTAATCGGCTTTTAGCTGGACACGAGGAGGTGAAGAGAGACTCGTGCATCTGCTGAAGAGAGAGAGAGAGAGAGACATGAGGCTGTGAGTCTGGAGCCAAAAGAGAAACTCTAAACGGCACAAAAACTAGAATCAAAACTAGACAGAAACCTGCCTCTCTCTCTCTCTCTCTCTCCTCTCTCTCTCCCATCCCTCCTCCTCCTCTCCCCTCCCTCTCTCTCTCCCTCTCTCTCCCTCCCCTCCCTCTCGCCTCTCCTCTCTCCCTCTCCCTCCTCCCTCTCTCTCCCTCCCCTCCTCCTCTCTCTCCCTCTCCCCCCTCTCTCTCCCTCTCCTCCTCCTCTCTCTCCCTCCCTCTCTCCCTCTCTCCCTCCCTCTCTCTCCTCTCTCTCCCTCTCTCTCTCCCTCAGTCTCTCTCCCTCCCCTCTCTCTCTCCTCTCTCTCTCCCTCCCTCCTCTCCCTCCCTCCCCTCCCTCCCTCTCTCTCTCCCTCCCCTCCCTCTCTCCCTCCCTCTCCCTCCTCTCCCTCCCCTCCGCCCTCCTCTCTCCCTCTCCCTCTCCTCTCCTCTCTCCCTCTCCCTCCCTCTCTCCTCCCTCTCTCCCCCTCCCTCTCTCCCTCCCCTCCGTCTCTCTCTCTCCCTCTCTCCCTCTTTCTCTCCCCTCCCTCTCTCTCCCTCCCTCTCCCTCTCTCCCTCCCCTCTCTCTCCCCTCTCTCCCTCCCTCCCTCCCTCTCTCCCTCCCTCTCTCTCCCTCCCTCTCTCCCTCCCTCCTCTCCCTCTCTCCCTCCCCTCCCTCCCTCTCTCCCTCCCCCTCTCTCCCCTCTCTCCCTCCCTCTCTCCCTCCCTCTCTCTCCCTCCCTCTCTCCCTCTCCCTCCGTCTCTCCCTCCCCTCCGTCCTCTCTCCCTCCCCTCCCCTCCCTCTCTCCCTCCCCTCTCCCCCTCCCCCCCTCCCTCTCTCCCTCCCTCTCTCTCCCTCCTCTCTCCCTCCCCTCCCTCTCTCTCTCTCTCTCCCTCTCTCTCTCTCTCTCTCTCTCTCCCTCCCTCTCCCTCTCTCCTCTCTCTCTCCCTCTCTCTCTCCCTCCTCCCCTCTCTTCTCCCTCTCTCCCTCCTTCTCTCCCTCCCCTCCCTCTCTCCCTCCCCTCCCTCCCTCCGTCTCTCTCCCTCCCCTCTCCCTCCCTCTCTCCCTCCCCTCCCTCTCTCTCTCTCCTCTCTCTCTCTCTCTCTCTCTCTCCCTCCCTCTCTCCCTCGCTCTCTCTCCCTCTCTCTCTCCCTCTCCTCCTCCCCTCTCTCCCTCCTCTCCCTCCCTCTCTCCCTCCCCCTCCCTCCCTCTCCCTCCCCTCCCTCTCTCCCTCCCCTCCCCTCCCTCCGTCTCTCTCCCTCCCCCTCTCCCTCTCCCTCCCTCTCTCTCCCTCCCTCTCTCCCTCCCTCCCTCCCTCCCTCTCTCCCTCCTTCTCGCTCCTCACATCACGGGCCTGACACTAAATAAATGAAGACACAGAGACACAGAGACACAGAGTCTGTGGAGCCAGCGGCCTGTAAAATTGGCCTGGTCGTTGTGCTGTTGCTTCAGTATTTCACGCCGCGCTGCTCCACCGCTCCACCACTCCGCTCCACCACTCCGCTCCACCACTCCGCTCCACCACTCCGCTCCACCGCTCCGACTGCCTTTCTTCACCCTTTTCATTTGTTTTTGTGTCCAGCACTAACTCGCGTCCGTTTACTCCGACTCTGTCGACTCCATCACGAGAACGAGAACCGGGCCACGAAACGTTCAGAGGGAGCAGCCGGTTTAAGGTCACACTCACACGAGGTTTGAACTGTGAGAACTGGGCCGCGCTTTGGGCCACCTCCTCCACCCGGGCCGCGCTTTGACCCACCCCCTCCACCCGGGCCGCGCTTTGACCCACCTCCTCCACCCGGGCCGCGCTTTGACCCACCTCCTCCACCCGGGCCGCGCTTTGACCCACCTCCTCCACCCGGGCCGCGCTTTGACCCACCTCCTCCACCCGGGCCGCGCTTTGACCCACCTCCTCCACCCGGGCACAGACACAGAGTTTTAACTGTTCTCTGTCGACTTTTCACATTTTAGATTTAGATTTTTGAGCTTTCACAGGAGAAAATGTTCGTCCTTCATAATGTCGCTCATTCTAAAAACTGTGACTGTTGATGTGATTCTCATCATCTCTGACACTGGTTCTGGTTCTGGTTCTGGTTCTGGTCGGATGTTGGTCCAGTCTGTTTCTGCTCTGTTCAGTGATATCACAGTGAGGGACTGAGGGGGACAGTTAGGGACCCCAGCGTTTGTGATTAAATAGGATCTAGTTCCTCCTCTGGTTCATGTTCTGGTTTTTCCTCTCGTTCATGTTCTTGATCATGTTCTTAATCATGTTCTCGATCATGTTCTTGATCATGTTCTCGATCGTGTCCTCGATCATTTTCTCGATCATGTTCTTAATCGTGTTCTCGATCATCGATCATGTTCTCGATCATGTTCCTGATCATGTTCTCGATCAGGTTCTCGATCATGTTCTCGATCATGTTCTTGATCATGTTCTCGATCATGTTCTTGATCATGTTCTCGATCACGTTCTTGATCATGTTCTCGATCATGTTCTCGATCATGTTCTCGATCATGTTCTCGATCATGTTCTCGATCATGTTCTCGATCATGTTCTCGATCATGTTCTCGATCATGTTCTCGATCGTGTTCTTAATCATGTTCTCGATCATGTTCTTGATCATGTTCCTGATCATGTTCTCGATCATGTTCTTGATCGTGTTCTCGATCATGTTCTCGATCATGTTCTCGATCATGTTCTTAATCACGTTCCTGGTCATGTTCTTGATCGTGTTCTCGATCATGTTCTTGATCGTGTTCTCGATCATTTTCTCGATCATGTTCTCGATCATGTTCTTGATCATGTTCTCGATCATGTTCTTGATCATGTTCTCGATCATGTTCTTTTCCATGTTTTTTGTTTGAATAATGTGATTGTTGAGTAAAACCGTCACACAGACACAGATCCTCGGGCCGTTCACACTGTGTCACATTTGAACGTTGGTCGTGTTCGGTCCATGTGATAAAGTAAATAACAAACTGTAGTTTCTGAACAAAGTGCTTCCCAGTGTAACAGAGTCAATTAAGATCAAATTAAAACATAAGAAAATACAAAACAACAAGAGCGATAGCCACACTCTCATAAAAAGTGCAGGTTTTAAAGTGTGAGAGCAAACACAGGGAGAACATGCAAACTCCACTAAACAATGGACACGATACAGGTTCATTGGCTTTTAGTCCTTATTTTAACACTTGGATTAGATGGACACGCAAAAGCACCCAGCACGAGCAGAGCACCCAACACGAGCAGAGCACCCAACACGAGCAGAGCACCCAACATGAGCAGAGCACCCAGCAGAGCACCCAGCACGAGCAGAGCACCCAGCACGAGCAGAGCACCCAGCACGAGCAGAGCACCCAACATGAGCAGAGCACCCAGCACGAGCAGAGCACCCAACATGAGCAGAGCACCCAGCACGAGCAGAGCACCCAACACGAGCAGAGCACCCAACACGAGCAGAGCACCCAACATGAGCAGAGCACCCAACATGAGCAGAGCACCCAACATGAGCAGAGCACCCAACACGAGCAGAGCACCCAACACGAGCAGAGCACCCAACATGAGCAGAGCACCCAGCAGAGCACCCAGCACGAGCAGAGCACCCAGCACGAGCAGAGCACCCAACATGAGCAGAGCACCCAACGCGAGCAGAGCACCCAACATGAGCAGAGCACCCCACACGAGCAGAGCACCCAGCAGAGCACCCAACACGAGCAGAACTCACACCAGCTCACGGTTTTTGTCTTTACTCATTTCTACAAAAACAAACAGAAGACATCAGACGTGTGAAGTACGACATGTGGACGAGTATCAAGTATTTATACTATGGTCAGTACTGTGAGTATTAGTACTAGAGCTGATCCCAGTGTCATACATCATACCACCCGCCGTCTGGGGTCATGTGACACGGTCATGTGACACGGTCATGTGACACGGTCATGTGACACGTGACTCCACACACTGTAGACTGTGCTGTATATTTGATGGGAACTGACGAGCTTCAGTGTGATCTGTGTGTGTGTGTATATATATGTGTATATATGTGTGTGTATGTGTGTATATGTGCGTATATGTGTATATATGTGCGTATATGTGCGTATATGTGTGTATATGTGTGTATATGTGTATATATGTGCGTATATGTGCGTAAATGTGCGTATATGTGTATATATGTGTATATATGTGTATATATGTGCGTATATGTGCGTATATGTGTGTATATGTGTATATGTGTGTATATATGTGTGTATATGTGTGTATATGTGCGTATATGTGTGTATATATGTGTATATATGTGCGTATATGTGCGTATATGTGTGTATATGTGCGTATATGTGCGTATATGTGTATATATGTGTGTATATATGTGTATATGTGTGTATATTTATGTGTATATATGTGTGTATGTGTGTGTATGTGTGTATATTTATGTGTATATATGTGTATATATGTGTGTGTATATGTGTATATTTATGTGTGTATATATATAATATATATATGTGTGTGTGTATATGTGTGTATATTTATGTGTGTATATTATATATATATGTATTATATATATATATGTATATACGGTTATATATATATATATATATATATATATATATATATCTATATATATATATATATATCAATATATGTGTGGTATGTGTATATATTTATGTGTATATATATATATGTTATGGTGTGTGTATATCTGCGTGTGTGAAATGTGTGTCTGAAGCTCTGTTTCACTGCTGGCTGTGTCTCCTTTGTCTCATCTTAAATTCATAAAGCCGATGGTTGGACTGGACGGTTGGATGTAAAAATGAATTTATTTAACAGTGAATAGTGATTACATCAGCTGAATGACACTGTATAAATGTTAGAACCGTCTTTTATTTAATTGTTATCTAGTTTATGGATTATATTAAGTTGTGTGGCTCCAGTGAGAAGCTGCTCATTACTGTTATGGTGATGTGCTGTAGTTTCACGGAGGACAGTGAAATGGACCGGTTCTGGTTCCTGACGGGCTTTGAGCCAAACTGTGAAATCTGCTGTCACCACATTTGTGATGAAATAAAAATTGAAAATGAAAACTGTGCTGTCGTCTCCGAGCTCCAGTTTCTGAGTTTGGAAGAATATAAGTTATTGATATCACAAAATTGATTAACACAATCATTAAACAAATATTGATATCATAATAACACCGTCCCCACGTCGTTACATAAATAAGAAAATCACAATAACACAGTCCCCACATCGTTACATAAATAAGAATATCACAATAACACAGTCCCCACGTCGTTACATAAATAAGAAAATCACAATAACACAGTCCCCACATCGTTACATAAATAAGAATATCACAATAACACAGTCCCCACATCGTTACATAAATAAGAATATCACAATAACACAGTCCCCACATCGTTACATAAATAAGAATATCACAATAACACAGTCCCCACATCGTTACATAAATAAGAATATCACAATAACACAGTCCCCACATCGTTACATAAATAAGAAAATCACAATAACACAGTCCCCACATCGTTACATAAATAAGAAAATCACAGTAACACAGTCCCCACATCGTTACATAAATAAGAAAATCACAATAACACAGTCCCCACATCGTTACATAAATAAGAATATCACAGTAACACAGTCCCCACATCGTTACATAAATAAGAATATCACAATAACACAGTCCCCACATCGTTACATAAATAAGAATATCACAGTAACACAGTCCCCACATCGTTACATAAATAAGAATATCACAATAACACATTTATTGATTTCTTTGTAATCTGCGTTTCAGTTCCTGCGTTTCAGTTTCAGAGTTTCAGTTTCAGAGTTTCAGTTTCAGAGTTTCAGTTTCAGAGTTTCAGTTTCAGAGTTTCAGTTTCAGAGTTTCAGTTTCAGTTTCAGAGTTTCAGTTTCAGAGTTTCAGTTTCAGAGTTTCAGTTTCAGTTTCAGAGTTTCAGTTTCAGAGTTTCAGTTTCAGAGTTTCAGTTTCAGTTTCAGAGTTTCAGTTTCAGAGTTTCAGTGCACAGAGGTAAAATGACAGAATCTGTCGTTTATATCGAGAAGATGGTTTGAAATTAAATCTGTTAAAATGACGTAAAAAAGAGACAGACGCCTCTCTCCCAGGAAGTATTTATATATTTAATATTTCTGACTCAATCCTCGACCAAGACATTTACGGCACATTTTAGCACATTCTTCATATATTTTTAAAATATCGTCTAAATATCATTTTTGAGAAGCAAAAAAAAAACCAAAAACCCCAAAATGTCTTTATTTGTTTTTGTGAGCGTGGAGCCTGTTTCAGTCACAGCTGCAGTGGAGCAGGTTTGTGGTTCGATTTGACTTCAACACAAACAGTTAAACCAGAACAGCACAGTGAACAAAAAAATAAATAAAAAAACAAAAACAAAAAACACAAATAACATAAAAAAAAAAAACCCTCAATAAACACAAAAAACACACAAAAAACTCACAAAAAACCCCAAAAAACCCCACAAACAACACAAATAACCACCAAAAACACAAATGACACAAAAACTCACAAAAACACAAATAACATAAAAAAACAAAAAACTCAAAAAACACACCAAAAAACTCACAAAAAACACATATAACACAAATAACCACAAAAAACACAAATAACACAAAACACACAAAGAAGACAAAAAAACAAAAGGAACACAAATAACACAAATAACACAAAAACAACAAACACAAAGAAGACAAAACACAGAAAGAACACAAAAAAAACAAAAAAACACAAATAACAAAAGCCCCCACCAAAAAACACAATAAACCCCCAAAAAACACAAATGACACAAAAACACACATAATAAAAAAACACCCCCCCAACAAAAACACAAAAAACTCAAAAAAAACAAACACAAAAGAAACACAAATGACACAAAAAAATCAACACAAAAAACACAAAAGAAACACAAATGACACAAAGAACACAAAAAAACAATCAAATAACAAAAATACACGAAAACCCCCCACCACAAAAAAACACAAATATTACAAAAAACATTAAAAAAAACTCCAAATAACTCAAAAAACACATAACACAAAAGACATGAATAACACAAAAACATGAATAACAGAAAAACACACAAAACACAAACACAAAAAATAAAAATAACATAAAAAATACAAAAAACACAAATATCAAAATAAAACAAAAAACACGACACAAAAAAAATCTTATTTACATCCATCAAACATCTGCAGCACAAAGAGACTGTAAAGAGTAAGAAAGTGTGTATGTGGTCAGCGTGTGTATGTGGTCAGTGTGTGCATGTGGTCAGTGTGTGCATGTGGACAGTGTGTGCATGTGGTCAGTGTGTGTATGTGGTCAGCGTGTGTATGTGGTCAGTGTGTGTATGTGGTCAGTGTGTGCATGTGGTCAGTGTGTGCATGTGGTCAGTGTGTGCATGTGGTCAGCGTGTGCATGTGGTCAGCGTGTGTGTGGTCAGCATGTGCATGTGGTCAGTGTGTGCATGTGGTCAGTGTGTGCATGTGGTCAGCGTGTGTATGTGGTCAGCGTGTGCATGTGGTCAGCGTGTGTATGTGGTCAGTGTGTGTATGTGGTCAGTGTGTGTATGTGTATGTGGTCAGCGTGTGTGTGGTCAGCATGTGTATGTGGTCAGTGTGTGTATGTTGTCAGTGTGTGTATGTGGTCAGCGTGTGTATGTGGTCAGTGTGTGTATGTGGTCAGTGTGTGTATGTGTATGTGGTCAGCGTGTGTGTGGTCAGCATGTGTATGTGGTCAGCGTGTGTATGTGGTCAGTGTGTGTATGTTGTCAGTATGTGTATGTTGTCAGTGTGTATATGGGGTCATTGTGTGTATGTTGTCAGTATGTGTATGTGCCAGTGTGTGTATGGGGTCAGTGTGTATGTGGTCAGTGTGTGTATATGGTCAGTGTGTGTGTATGTGTATGTGGTCAGCGTGTGTGTGTGTCAGCATGTGCATGTGTGTGTGGTGTTATGGGTCAGCATGTGGTCAGTGTCAGTGTGTGTATGTTGTCAGTGTGTGTATGTGGTCAGTGTGTGTATGTGGTCAGTGTGTATGTGGTCAGTGTGTGTATGTGTATGTGGTCAGCATGTGCATGTGGTCAGTGTGTGTATGTTGTCAGTATGTGCATGTGGTCAGTGTGTGTATGTTGTCAGCATGTGCATGTGGTCAGTGTGTGTATTGTGGTCATGTGTGTGCATGTGGTCAGTGTGTGTGTGGTGTCAGCGTTGTGTATGTGGTCAGTGTGTGCATGTGGTCAGTGTGTGTGTGTGTATGTGGTCAGCGTGTGTGTGGTCAGCATGTGTATGTGGTCAGCGTGTGTATGTGGTCAGTGTGTGTATGTTGTCAGTATGTGTATGTTGTCAGTGTGTATATGGGGTCATTGTGTGTATGTTGTCAGTATGTGTATGTTGCCAGTGTGTGTATGGGGTCAGTGTGTGTATGTGGTCAGTGTGTGTATGTGGTCAGTGTGTGTATGTGTATGTGGTCAGCGTGTGTGTGGTCAGCATGTGCATGTGGTCAGTGTGTGTATGTTGTCAGTGTGTGTATGTGGTCAGTGTGTGTATGTGGTCAGTGTGTGTATGTGGTCAGTGTGTGTATGTGTATGTGGTCAGCATGTGCATGTGGTCAGTGTGTGTATGTTGTCAGTATGTGCATGTGGTCAGTGTGTGTATGTTGTCAGCATGTGCATGTGGTCAGTGTGTGTGTGGTCAGCGTGTGTATGTGGTCAGTGTGTGCATGTGGTCAGTGTGTGTATGTGTATGTGGTCAGTGTGTGTGTGGTCAGCGTGTGTATGTGGTCAGTGTGTGCATGTGGTCAGTGTGTGTATGTGTATGTGGTCAGTGTGTGTGTGGTCAGCGTGTGTATGTGGTCAGTGTGTGCATGTGGTCAGTGTGTGTATGTGTATGTGGTCAGCGTGGTGTGTGGTCAGCGTGTGTATGTGGTCAGTGTGTGCATGTGGTCAGTGTGTGTATGTGGTCAGCGTGTGTGTGTGGTCAGCGTGTGTATGTGGTCAGTGTGTGTATGTGGTCAGTGTGTGTATGTGGTCAGTGTGTGCATGTGGTCAGTGTGTGTATGTGGTCAGTGTGTGCATGTGGTCAGTGTGTGTATGTGTATGTGGTCAGCGTGTGTGTGGTCAGCGTGTGTATGTGGTCAGTGTGTGTATGTTGTCAGTATGTGTATGGGGTCAGTGTGTGTAAGGGCTCACACTAAAGGCAAGGTTATTGCGATGACAGATCTGGTGGAGATTATCGCGTCCGGCTCCGTGGCGTGCGGCTCCGTGGCGTGCGGCTCCGTGGCGTGCGGCTCCGTGGCGTGCGGCTCCGTGGCGTCCGGCTCCGTGGCGTCCGGCTCCGTGGCGTGCGGCTCCGTGGCGTCCGGCTCCGTGGCGTGCGGCTCCGTGGCGTGCGGCTCCGTGGCGTGCGGCGTTCTTCACCCTGTGATTTATGAGCGGCGCCGTATCGTGGCGGCGCATGAATAAACCATGTGCCCAATGAGAGGCAGTTAAACGAGGCGGAGAGGTGCCAGGGGCCCGTCTCCAGCGGGAGCCTTCAGCTCTAGACACTTCGAGCGGTGAAGACGCTCGTGTAGCTCTGCAGGTGAACAGCAGGGGGCAGATGTGCTGTCTTCTTCTGTTGTTGATGGATAAAAAATCTCAGAGGGACGAGGAAGACGAGGAAGTCGAGCGGAGACAGCGACGAGAACGAGACTTTTACCTCGTTATAAAGTGGAAATCGTGCAGTTAGATTCTGGCTTCGCTGTTTTGGTTTATTTCATATTTTTGCTGTTTTTGTGGCTCTGCTTTTTGGATCTGAAGCTCCTGAACCTCCACATGTAACAGCGAGAAACACCTGAGACTTTATTGTTTTATCACCTGGAACCGTTTTGTCTGGAGAGATTTATGAGATTTGGCCCGTCCCCAAAATCATATATATATTTAAATTGTTAATTGCTACGGCAACAGGCCCCATTTTTCTGAAGCTCACAGACATCACCCTGAAAATCTGAAGGAGCAAGAACAGAGTCCAGTTTAGTCCTGATGTGGATCTGGACCTGGTTTAGTCCTGGTTTAGTCCTGGTTTAGTCCTGGTTTAGTTCTGGTTCAGTCCTGGTTTGGTCCTGGTTTAGTCCTGGTTTAGTCCTGGTTCAGTCCTGGTTTAGTCCTGGTTTAGTTCTGGTTCAGTCCTGCTTTGGTCCTGGTTTAGTCTCGTTTAGTCCTGGGTTTAGTTCTGGTTCAGTCCTGGTTCAGTCCTGGTTTAGTCCTGGTTTGGTCCTGGTTTAGTCCTGGTTCAGTCCTGGTTTAGTCCTGGTTTAGTCCTGGTTTAGTTCTGGTTCAGTCCTGGTTTGGTCCTGGTTTAGTCCTGGTTTAGACCTGGTTTAGTCCTGGTTTAGTTCTGGTTCGGTCCTGGTTTGGTCCTGGTTTAGTCCTGGTTTAGTCCTGGTTCAGTCCTGGTTTAGTCCTGGTTTAGTTCTGGTTCAGTCCTGCTTTGGTCCTGGTTTAGTCCTCGTTTAGTCCTGGTTTAGTTCTGGTTCAGTCCTGGTTCGGTCCTGGTTTAGTCCTGGTTTAGTCCTGGTTCAGTCCTGGTTTAGTCCTGGTTCAGTCCTGGTTTAGTCCTGGTTTAGTCCTGGTTTAGTTCTGGTTCAGTCCTGGTTCGGTCCTGGTTTAGTCCTGGTTTAGTCCTGGTTTAATTCTGGTTCAGTCCTGGTTTAGTCCTGGTTCAGTCCTGGTTCAGTCCTGGTTTGGTCCTGGTTTAGTCCTGGTTTAGACCTGGTTTAGTCCTGGTTTAGTTCTGGTTCAGTTCTGGTTCGGTTCGGGTCCTGGTTTAGTCCTGGTCAGTCCTGGTTTAGTACTGGTTTAGTCCTGGTTCGAGTCCTGGTTCGGTCGCCTAGTTCCTGTCCTTTAGTCCTGGTTCCGTCCTGGTTTGGTCCTGGTTTTCAGTCCTTGGTTTAGTCCTGGTTTTTAGTCCTGGTTTAGTCCTGGTTTAGTCCTGGTTAGTCCTGGTTTAGTCCTGGTTTTAGTTTAGTCCTGTTTTTAGACCTGGTTTAGACCTGGTTAGGTCCTGGTTTAGTCCTGGTTTAGTCTGGAGTTCGGGTTAAGTCCTTTAGTCCTGGTTTAGACCTGGTTTAGACCTGGTTTAGTCCTGGTTTAGACTGGTTAGTCCCTGGTTTCAGTCCTGGTTTAGACCTGGTTTAGTCCTGGTTTAGACCTGGTTTAGTACTGGTTTTTGGTCCTGGTTTAGTCCTGGTTTCCTGGTAGACCCGCTGTGTTTAGTCCTGGTTTAGTCCTGGTTTAGTCCTGGTTTAGTCCTGGTTTAGTCCTGGTTTAGTCCTGGTTTAGTCCTGGTTTAGTCCTGGTTTAGTCCTGGTTTAGTCCTGGTTTAGACCTGGTTTAGTCCTGGTTTAGTCCTGGTTAGACCTGGTTAGTGGTTTAGTCCTGGTTTAGACCTGGTTTAGTCCTGGTTAAGTCCTGGTTTAGACCTGGTTTAGTCTGGTTTAGACCTGGTTTAGTCCTGGTTTAGTCCTGGTTTAGACCTGGTTTAGTCCTGGTTTAGTCCTGGTTAGTCCTGGTTAGTCCTGGTTTAGTCCTGGTTTAGTCCTGGTTTAGACCTGGTTTAGTCCGGTTTAGTCCTGGTATTAGACCTGGTTTAGTCTTGGTTTAGTCCTGGTTTAGACCTGGTTTAGTCCTGGTTTAGTCCTGGTATAGACCTGGTTTAGTCTTGGTTTAGTCCTGGTTTAGACCTGGTTTAGTCCTGGTATAGACCTGGTTTAGACCTGGTTTAGTCTTGGTTTAGTCCTGGTTTAGACCTGGTTTAGTCCTGGTTTAGTCCTGGTTTAGACCTGGTTTAGTCCTGGTTTAGTCCTGGTTTAGTCCAGGTTTAGTCCTGGTTTTGACCTGGTTTAGTCCTGGTTTAGTCCTGGTTTAGACCTGGTTTAGTCTTGGTTTAGTCCTGGTTTAGTCCTGGTTTAGACCTGGTTTAGTCCTGGGTTTAGTCCTGGTTTTAGTCCAGGTTTAGTCCTGGTTTTAGTCTTGTTTTTAGACCTGGTTAGTCTGGTTTAGTCCTGGTTTAGTCCTGGTTTAGACCGGTTCAGTCCCGGTTCAGTCCCGGTTCAGTCCCGGTTTAGTCCCGGTTTAGTTCCGGTTTAGTCCTGGTTTAGACCCTGGTTTAGTCCTGGTTTAGGACCTGGTTTAGTCCTGGTTTAGTCCTGGTTTAGTCCTGGTTTAGACCTGGTTCAGTCCTGGTTCAGTCCTGGTTCAGTCCTGGTTTAGTCCTGGTTTAGTCCTGGTTTAGTCCTGGTTTAGTCCTGGTTTAGACCTGGTTTAGTCCTGGTTTAGACCTGGTTTAGTCCTGGTTTAGTCCTGGTTTAGTCCTGGTTTAGTCCTGGTTTAGACCTGGTTTAGTCCTGGTTTAGACCTGGTTTAGTCCTGGTTTAGTCCTGGATTAGACCTGGTTTTGTCCTGGTTTAGTCCTGGTTTAGTCCTGGTTTAGACCTGGTTTAGTCCTGGTTTAGTCCTGGTTTAGACCTGGTTTAGACCTGGTTTAGGTCCCTTGTTTAGACCTGGTTTAGTCCTGGTTTAGACCTGGTTTAGTCCTGGTTTAGTCCTGGTTTAGTCTGGTTTAGACCTGGTTTAGTCCTGGTTTAGTCCTGGTTAGTCCTGGTTTAGACCTGGTTTAGTCATGGTTTAGTCCTGGTTTAGACCTGGTTTAGTCCTGGTTTAGTCCTGGTTTAGACTGGTTTAGTCCTGGTTTAGTCCTGGTTTAGTCCTGGTTTAGACCTGGCTTAGTCCTGGTTTAGTCCTGGTTTAGTCCTGGTTTAGACCTGGTTCAGTCCTGGTTCAGTCCTGGTTCAGTCCTGGTTTAGTCCTGGTTTAGACCTGGTTTAGATCTGGTTTAGTCCTGGTTTAGACCTGGTTTAGTCCTGGTTTAGTCCTGGTTTAGTCCTGGTTTAGACCTGGTTTAGTCCTGGTTTAGTCCTGGTTTAGACCTGGTTTTTAGACCTGGTTCTGTTAGTCCTGGTTCAGTCCCCCCCCCTGGTTTAGTCTGGTTCAGTCCTGGTTTAGTCTGGGTTTAGTCCTGGTTCAGTCCTGGTTTTTGGTTCAGTCTTTGGTTTCCTGGTTTAGTCCTGGTTTAGTTTCCTGGTTTAGACATGGTTTAGTCCTGGTTTAGTCCTGGTATAGTCCTGGTTTAGACCTGGTTTAGTCCTGGTTTAGTCCTGGTTTAGTCCTGGTTTAGACCTGGTTCAGTCCTGGTTTAGTCCTGGTTTAGACCTGGTTTAGTCCTGGTTTTAGTCCTGGTTTTAGTCCTGGTTAGTCCTGGTTTAGTCCTGGTTTAGTCTGGTTTAGTCCTGGTTTAGTCCTGGTTTAGTCCTGGTTTAGACCTGGTTTAGTCCTGGTTTAGTCTGGTTTAGTCCGGTTTAGTCCTGGTTTAGTCCTGGTTTAGTCCTGGTTTAGACCTGGTTTAGTCCTGGTTTAGTCCTGGTTTAGACCTGGTTTAGTCCTGGTTTAGTCCTGGTTTAGTCCTGGTTTAGACCTGGTTCAGTCCTGGTTCAGTCCTGGTTCAGTCCTGGTTTAGTCCTGGTTTAGTCCTGGTTTAGTCCTGGTTTAGTCTGGTTTAGTCCTGTTTAGTCCTGGTTTAGTCCTGGTTTAGACCTGGTTTAGTCCTGGTTTTTTCCTGGTTAGACCTGGTTTAGTCTGGTTTAGTCCTGGTTTAGTCCTGGTTTAGTCTGGTTTAGACCTGGTTTAGTCTTCCTGGTTTACTGGACTGGTTTAGTCCTGGTTTAGTCCTGGTTTAGATCCTGGTTTAGTCCTGGTTTAGTCCTGGTTTAGTCCTGGTTTAGTCCTGGTTAGTCCTGGTTTAGTCCTGGTTTAGACCTGGTTTAGACCTGGTTTAGTCCTGGTTTAGTCCTGGTTTAGTCCTGGTTTAGTCATCCTGGTTTAGTCCTGGTTAGTCCGGTTTTAGTCTGGTTTAAAGACCTGGTTTAGTCCGGGTTTCGTCCCTGGTTTAGTCCTGGTTTAGTCTGGTTTAGACCTGGTTTAGTCATGGTTTAGTCCCTGGTTTAGTCCTGGTTTAGTCCTGGGTTTGTCCTGGTTAGTCCTGGTTAGACTGGTTTAGTCCTGGTTTAGTCCTGGTTTAGTCCTGGTTCAGTCCTGTTTAGTCCTGGTTTAGACTGGTTTAGTCCTGGTTTAGTCCTGGTTGGTTTAGACTGGTTTAGTCCTGGTTTAGTCCTGGTTTAGTCTGGGTTAGATCCTGGTTTAGTCCTGGTTTAGTCCTGGTGTAGTCTGGTTTAGACCTGGTTTAGTCCTGTTTAGTCCTGGTTTAGACCTGGTTTAGGACCTGGTTTAGTCCTGGTTTTAGTCCTGGTACTAGTCCTGGTTTAGTCCTGGTTTAGTCCTGTTCTTTCAGTCCTGGTTTTAGTCCTGGTTATCCTTCTTTAGTCCTGGTTTAGTCCTGGTTTAGACCTCTTTTTAGACCTGGTTTAGTCCTGGTTTAGTCCTTGGGGTAAGTCCTGGTTTAGACCTGGTTTAGTCCTGGTTTAGTCCGGGTTTAGTCCTGGTTTAGTCCTTTAGACCTGGTTTAGACCTGGTTTAGTCCTGGTTTAGTCCTGGTAATAGGTCCTGGTTTAGACCTGTTTTAGTCCTGGTTTAGTCCTGGTTTAGTCCTGGTTCTAGACCTGGTTAGTCTGGTTTTAGTCCTGGTTTAGTCCTGGTTTAGAACCTGGTTTAGTCCTGGTTTAGTCCTGGTTTAGTCTGGTTTAGTCCTGGTTTAGTCCTGGTTTAGTCCTGGTTTAGTCCTGGTTTAGTCCTGGTTTAGTCTGGTTCAGTCCTGGTTTAGTCCTGGTTTAGTCCTGGTTTAGTCCTTGTTTAGGTCCTGGTTGTAGTCCTGGTTTAGTCCTGGTTTAGTCCTGGTTTAGACCTGGTTTAGCTGGTTCAGTCCTGGTTTAGTCCTGGTTTAGTCCTGTTTAGATTCCTTTAGTCCTGGTTTAGACCTGGTTCCAGTCCTGGTTCAGTCCTGGTTTAGTCTGGTTTAGTCTGTTTTTAGTCCTGGTTAGTCCCCCTGGTTTAGTCCTGGTTTAGTCCTGGTTTAGTCCTGGTTTAGTCCTGGTTTTCCTGGTTTTCCTGGTTTAGTCCTGGTTAGTCCTGGTCAGTAATGTTTAGTCCTGGTTTAGTCACTGGTTTAGTCCTGGTTTAGTCCTGGTTTAGTCCGGGTTTAGTCCTGGTTTAGCTCCTGGTTTAGTCCTGGTTTAGTCCTGTTTAGTCCTGGTTTATTCTGGTTTAGTCTGGTTTCTGTCCTGGTTTAGAACCTGGTTTAGTCCTGGTTTAGTCCTGGTTTAGTCTGTAGATTTCCTGGTTAGACCTGTTTAGTCTGGGTTTAGTCTGGTTTAGTCCTGGTTTAGTCCTGGGTTAGTCCTGGTTTAGACCTGGTTTAGTCCCTGTTTTAGTCCTGTTTTGAGTCCTGGTTTAGACCTGGTTTAGTCCTGGTTTAGTCTGGTTAGTCCTGGTTTAGACCTGGTTTAGTCCTGGTTTAGGTCCTGGTTTAGACTGGTTTAATCCATTCGGTTTAGTACTTTTCCCCCTTCCCCCCCTGGTTTTCCTGGGTTAGTCCGGTTCCCTGGGTTTAGTCCTGGTTTAGTCCTTGATTTAGTCCTGGTTTAGTCCTGGTTTAGTCCTGGTTTTTAGGTCCTGTTTAGACCTGGTTTAGTCTGGTTTAGTCCTGGTTTAGTCCTGGTTTAGTCCTGGTTTAGTCCTGGTTAGTCCTGTTTAGACCTGGTTTGTCCTGGTTTAGTCCTGGTTTTAGTCCTGGTTTGGGAAACCCCTGGTTTAGTTTATCCTGGTTTAGTCCGTGGTTAGACCTGGTTTTAGACCTGGTTTAGTCCTGGTTTAGCCTGGTTTATCCTGGTTTAGTCCTGTTTAGTCTGGTTCTATCCTGGTTTAGTCGCTGGTTTAGTCCTGGTTTAGTCCTGGTTTAGTCCTGGTTTAGTCCTGGTTTAGTCCTGGTTTAGTCCTGGTTTAGTCCTGGTTTAGTCCCTGGTTTAGTGTCCTGGTTAGTAGTCCTGGGTTAAGTCCTGACTCTGGTTAGTCCTGGTTTAGACCTGGTTTAGTCCTGGTTTAGTAGTCTGGTTTAGTCCTGTTAGACCTGGTTAAGACCTGGTTTAGACCGGTTTATTCCTGTTTAGTCCTGGTATAGTCCCTGGTTTAGTCCTGGTTTAGTCCTGGTTTAGTCCTGGTGTTAGTCCTGGTTTAGACTGTGTGGTTAGTCGGAGTTTAGTCCTGGTTTAGTTCCGGTTTAGACTGGTTAGTCTGGGTAGTCCTGGTTTAGTCCTGGTTTAGTCTTGGTTTTATGACCTGGTTTAGTCCTGGTTTTAGTCCTGGTATAGCATGGTTTAGACATGGTTAGTCCTGTTTAGTCCTGGTTCAGTCCTGGTTTAGTCCTGGTTTAGTCCTGGTTTAGTCCTGGTCAGTCCTGGTTGAGACTGGTTTAGTCCTGGTTAGGTCCTGGGTATAGTCGGGTGTAGACCTGGTTTAGTCCTGGTTCAGTCCTGGTTTAGTCCTGGTTTAGTCCTGGTTAGTCCTGGTTAGTGTCTTGGGTTTAGACCTGGTTTAGTCCTGGTTTA
>JAIEZT010000979.1:0-26325 GCA_019594935.1 Periophthalmus modestus | reverse complement strand
ATTGAAGACTGCTTGAGAAAAACATCTCTCGTACGGAAATACGCTTGGTCTCTGCACTCATGGCAGGCACTACATTGGCTATTATTGCTAAAAATGGCATGTATTGCTATTGTGGAACTCCCATGCAAACGCAGTAATATCTGGGATGGTAGATGGTAATGGTTCAAGTGTGTTGTGTTTTTGAAGAACATGAAGTGAAGTTTACAACCACATAATCCAACTTGCAGCAGGATTTGTGTGCCAAAATGTTCAGTTGAGCTTAATAGGGTGGACAGTGGTGTGTGAAAGGTTGAGAGTGAATGTGTTGTGTCTGCTGAGCCTGCTGCTGTGGGGTTGTTTTCTGAGAGTGAATGTGAAGGTGTGTCTGCTGAGGACTGCTGATGTGTGTAATTTGAGAGTGAAGGTGTGTCCTGCTGAGCCTGCTGATGTGTGAAATTCTGAAGAGTCAAGGAGAAGGTCTGTTGCTGAGCATGTAGCTGATGGAGTGTTTACTGAGAGTGAATGTGGTGTGTATGCTAGAGCCTGTAGCTGATGGGAGGTGGTTTCTGAGAGTGAATGGGGTGTGTGTTGCTGAGCTGTAGCTGTTGGGTAGTGTTTCTGAGAAGTGAAATGTGATGTGTCTGCTGAGCCTGTAGCTGTGAGGTGATGTTTCGGCGATGAATGTGGCGTGTGTTGCTGAGCCTGAAGTAGCTGTTGAGGTGTGTTTCTGAGAGGTGCTGGGTGTGTCTGCTGAGCTGTAGCTGTTAAGTGGTGTTTTGAGAGTGAATGTGGTCAGTGTCTGCTGAGCCTGTAGCTGTAAAAGTGTGTTTTGAGAGTGAATGTGGTGTCTGCTGCTGAGCCTGTAGCTGTTGAGTGGTTTTGAGAGTGATGTGGTGTGTCTGCTGAGCCTGGTTACTGAGCTGTTTGAGTGTGTTTCTGAGAGTGAATGTGATGTGTCTGCTGAGACTGTAGCTGTGAGTGTGTGTTTCTGAGAGTGAATGTGGTGTGTCTGCTGAGCCTGTAGCTGTTGAGTGTGTTTCTGAGAGTGATGAATGTGGTGTGTCTGTGAGCCTGTAGCTCGCTGTTAAGTGTGGTTTCTGAGAGTGAATGTGGTGTGTCTGCTGAAGCCTGTAGCTGTTGAGTGGTTTCTGGAGAGTGAAAGTGTGATGTGTCTGCTGAGGCTGCAGCTGTTGAGTGTTATTCTGAGAGTGAATGTGGTGGGTGTGCACAGAAAAGCAATCCAGGGTTGAGTAAAAAGTGGATCTCTATTGTCAAGGCAACCATATTGTGAAGCAAAGCCAAAGTGTATGATGTAAAGGACATCACAATTGTTGTGGTAGTGAGGAAAATACTGGGCAGTTTAATCCTCTGTCAGAAAACGTGTGCAAGGAATTTGCAGATTTTATCAGTGTTGAATGTGAAACTTGCAACGTTAAAGAGTCTGTATGTGCTGGAGATGAACTGGACTGCCTTGTCTTAATGAAAGCTTTGTGCTGATGGTAACTGTTTCTTCCGTGACGTTTCTCAAGCCATAAGTGGGACACAAGAAACAAGCATAGAAGAATCAGACTGGAATGCAGTGAAGCACTTAAAAAATAATCCTCAAAAAATATCACAGCCTTTTGAATCAAGAACATCCAGCATTTGACTGTGGCAGAATACGCGATCAAACAGCAAAAGATGTCTTATGTCAACACCTGGGCAAAAGCAAGCTGAAATTCAAGCTACAGCTGACAAGCATTGGAGTGATATTTATACCTTCTATCCAGGCAAATGGTTAAGATTCAACACTGAAAAACAAACTGTCTGCCTCTGTGAAGGCATCTACATACAGAATCACGAGCGGGCACTATGAACATGTTGTTTGTGAGTTAAAACAAGGCCAACAACATGATTGTTATAAATTGTGTACGTTTTTGTGAGACCCCAGGGACCATATCACCAGGTCAAGAATGCAAAAACGAAGCTGTATTCAGTGCAATTGCTGATGATACTCCCATTGGCAGATCAAATGATAAGGAAAAGGATCATTTGTCAAAGTATTTAAGAAAAAAAAGAAATGGCACAGAGCAGAACAGAGAATGTCAAAATGGTGAAATATCACAAAGAGGAGAATATACGATGAAAAAAATGAAAGCCGTGTGGAGAAATACCAAAACAAAACCAGGAAGATAAAGACAAATTGAAAGCACACAGTTCTGAAAAATACAAAAATGGAAGAAGGGAACATCAAAAAAAACCTGAAAGGATACAGCAAGGCCAAATTACAGAAGCAACCTGGAACACAAGAGAAAGTGGAAAAATACACCGGAAAAATACGGACTGACCTGGAACAATAAGAGAAAGAAAAGTGAAAGCATACAGCAAGGAGAAAATACACAAACTGACCTGGAACATCAAGAGGAAAAAGAAAGCATCCAGCAAGGAAAAATACGCAACTGACTGGAACATCAAGAGGAAAGTGAAAGCATACAGCAAAGAGAAATACACAACTGACCTGGAAACATCAAGAGAAAAAGAAAAGCATCCAGCAAGGAAAAATACACAACTGACGTGGACATCAAGAGAAAGTGAAAAGCATACAGTTGTGAGAAGTACAGAAAAGATGTGATCCACCAAAATAAAGTCAAATGTGAAAGTGTTAGAAAATATAAAGCAAATCCTGATCTTCGACAAAAATTAAAATCAATAAATAAAGCCAAATACCACAAAGACAGCGCTTTTAGACATAAAAGTCCTGGGCTAAAAAACAATTCAAGAGAAATCAAGAGAAAGTGCTAACTGATCAGATTAATTTTGTAATGAATGAGTTTTTAAAGAAAGCAAATGATGGACATGAATTTGTTTGCTGTGTATGTTTCCGATCAATGTTTAAAGCAGCTGTAGTTCCATACAAACAAAAGAACTACAAAACAAAGCTGCTCAATTAACACGGCGGAAACATGTGTCTCTGATGAATATTTGCATGAATGTTCTTCTGAGTGCAAATACACCATGTCCATTACAAGAATCAAGAGGTGAGCTTGGATGTGCAAGGTTTGTCATTCAAAGATCCGCAGGAGGTGTAACCCCAGCAGAATGGTGGGGAGGTGGGGAAACAACTTGCAACTGGATTCAGTTCCTCTTGAGTTATCTTGTTTGAATCATCTGGAAAAACATTTGATTTCTTTAAACATTCCATTTATGAAAGTGTTAGCTTTACAAAGGGTGGTCAAAATGGATGCCACGGACCAATTTTTTGCGTCCCTTCTTCAGTAAATCACACATGTTCTGCTTGCCTCGTTCAAATCTGGAAAGGTTGTCTGTTACGTGTCAAATTAAAGCGCAAGCTGTCTTACAAAGGACATTATGAATATCACTTTGTGGACACAAATACCTGAAAGAAGCACTTAAATATTTAAAGGAAAACAATAAATATATTATCAAGACATAGAAATAAATGAAGAATGGGTGAATGAGTTTGCTAAAAAGAAGAAGAAAACCAAGCACAAGAACGACTGTAATGGTGATGCAGAAAAGAACAACTCCCCTGAGGATGCACAAGACAAAACTCAACATGAAGAAGAAAAAACATACAGAAAGAAGTCTCAAACAAACAATTCACAACAATCTGAGTCTCCTGATGAAGAAGATGAAAACTCTCAATGACCGACCAGAAACCACTGTATTTATCAAGATTCTTGTTCCATGCCAGTTGATGTTGGTCAAGAAACTCTTGATCAGGGTTTTGAAGATATAATTCATCTGGCACCTGCTGAAGGAACACAACCCTGTGCGTATTTTGTCAGATAAAGATAATGAAGCAAAATCCTTTCCGTATCTTTTTTCATCAGGGAACAACACTTATCATACACCCAGACAGCACTACTTGACATTGGCACGATATTTTAATAACAGAATATTGCACGCTGATGGAAGGTTTGCAAAAAGTGCGTGAATACATTTTTTTTGCACAATACACATGTCAGAAGTTCAGCAAGTTATTCAACAAGTATCAATAGCATCACGCAAAGGACACACAAACCCAGCTGGCCAAAAAAGAAAATGCATCCACAAAACATTGAGTCTTTGCAGGACATCATTAAGACTGATGAAGGATATCGTTTTCTACGGCCAATAAGAGGTACTCCAAGACTTCTGGCAAGGTGCACAAAAAGATTTACTTGCCATGGTGCGGAATCTGGGAAAACCAACTTTCTTCTGCAGTTTTTCCTCTGGATCAGACATGCGCTGGGGAGGACTTTTAGATACAATTTTGAAGCAAGAGGGGAGACACAGAAACTGCTGAGAGTTTGGAGTATGCTGAAAGGTGTGAAACTGTTGCGTAATCATCCTGTCACTGCAGCAGCACGCATGTTTGACTACAGGTGGCAATCTCTTCTTGAATTACGTGTTACTCTCTCCATTGAATCCAATTGGAAAGATTTAAAGATTACTTTATCGTGTAGAATTTCAACAACGTGGATCACCCCATGTACACGCTTTATTTTGGATTGAGAATGCTCCTGAGATTGGAAAAAAAACACTGATGAAGAAGTGGTGCAATTCATCGACAAGTACATCACATGTGAAATACCCACACAAGATCAACAATTAGCTGAAACTGTTACCTCCGTGCAGCAAACATTCTCAACGACATTCTAAAACATGCAAGCAAGAAGAATAACAGTTTGCCGTTTTCAATTCCCACGTCCTGTATCTCAACGCACTTTCATCACCAAAAAACCAAAAAAGACCAAAGTGCCCAAAGTGCCAAGGTGACACTGCAACAAACAGCCAAGATCAAAATAAAAGCCACAGTTGAATGCATATGCTCTCAGAATGAACAGAATTTCATGAAAGAAGAGACTGCAATGAAAATACTGACAGCTGTTAAAAAAGCACTTCTGGATAAAGACAAATCCCATTACGAGTATTCAGCAGCTGTTTAACAATGTTGGCATTACTCAAGAAGTATGGGAGAAAGCACTTAAATGTGTTGAAAAACGCACACAAAAATTGTCCTGCAAAGAGATGTCAATGAAATTGGGATAATCCATATAATGCATTTCTGTTAAAATGTGTGGAATGCCAACCTAGACCTGCCAGTACATCGTCGACGTATATGCTTGTATTGTTTATATTATAAGCTATATGTCAAAAATCTGAGAGAGAGATGGGGCTGTTGTTGAGACAAACACACCAAGAGGCCACAAAAACAGGGAAAACGCTGATGCCAAAGAAGCTATGAAGAAGATTGGTCAGGCCTACCTCCATAACAGAGACGTATCTGCACAAGAAGCTGTGTAAAGAATCAGTCAAATGCACCTCAAACAATGTTCAAGGAAAGTTGTGTTCATCCCACAGGTGACACAATTTTTCAAACTCACCAAACCACTAAACGAAACTGAAAAAGTCAGGAAACGATGACATTTGGATGACCTGGACTTGTGGATCGATATAAGAACAGACCACAGGATGACACTTTTGATAATATGTGTATAGCCACATTTGCTTCAGAATACCGTGTGTTAAGTACATCAGAAAAGAAATCCAAAAATGTGATTAAATTACAGAATTCATGTGGATATATTTCTAAACGATTCAGAACCAAACCTGCTGTTGTGCGCTATGCACGGTTTCTGAAAAAAGAATCCTGAGCTATATTACAAAAAGCCTCTTGCAGCTGTTTTCCCCTTATCGTCATGATAACGACCTGAAACCTTCATCATTTGATTCTTGTGAACAGTTCTACAAAGAAGGCAAACGTGCAGCTTGGCAACCAGACCGTTTCAGTGATGTCAATTGTGAATTCAAATAGATCTCACTATGACATTGAGACTGAAGATTTGGAAAGACATTAAAAATAACTTGGACTCTAATGAAATATTAGAGGATGCTTGGTGCATGCTTTGTCCTGAGCAAGAAGCAGAACGTCTGGAATCCATTGATGAACGTGCACAGAGTAAACCGGATGATGAAGACCCCTTGCTCCAAATTCCAGATTTAGGGATAGCTAACAAAGAAACTGGTCATTTAGAAAAAACAACACAATGAGATGAGTCGAGCTGAAGGTTTGGAGTTAATTCGATCTTTAAAATGACATCCAGCTGTCTATATTTTTCAAAGTACAAAAGTGGGTGCATACAAAAAGTCAATGGAAATGATCCAGAACCTTTACATGTCTTCATCACTGGTGGTGCTGGGGCACAGGGAAAAGTCACTTGATTCGGGCCATTCAGTATGAAGCCAATCGTCTGTTTGCACCAATGCGGACGCCATCCCAGCACAACATGAGTGTTTTAATAACAGCACCCACTGGTATGGCAGCATACAACCTAAATGCATCTACAATTCACAGTGCATTTAGCATTGGGACAGATGTGACGCTTCCCTACATACCATTAGGTGAAGAAAAAAGCTCAATTCTCTCCGCATAAATATATTGACCTTAAGTTAGTAATCATTGATGAAAAATATCAATGGGTCTCTCATAAACTGCTCAATACATACCAGGAGAAGTCATACATGGACGACTTCGCCAAATCAAGCAAAGAGGTGATGTTTCCCCTTTTGGAAATGTCAGCCTTATAGCTGTTGGCGATTTCTATCAGTTACCACCAGTTATGGCAAAAGGCTTGTACACAGACAATCTACCTGTGAACTTCTGGTCAAGTTTCAAAAATGGCAGAACTGAAAACAATAGTCAGACAGAAGGATACCACATTTGCAGAATTACTTAACCGGTTAAGAACACGGTCTAAAGGGACACCCATGCTTCCTGAGGACATTCACATTACTACAAAGTCGTGAAACTGGAGAACAGTCTTCTGCTTACATATTTTCCCTACAAATTCACAGGTAAATGAACATAACTTTAACCAGCTCAAAGCCACTTGTCCTGACTATCAAAACAATGATGCACAGGACTATCACTACAACAAGGGAAAACTGGAAAAATGGAAAGCAAAGTCACACCCCACACAGTAAAGACAACCTCACTTCTCTGCAGAAACAGCTATTTTGGGTGTTCCTTCCAGAGTTATGCTGTGTAAGAACATTGACGTTGAAGATGGGTTGGTGAATGGAGTCTGTGGAACTGTAACACATATTAGTGAAACAGAACTAAATGGACTTCCTGAAGCTGTGTATGTTCAGTTTGATGATATCAATGTTGGTACACGAGACGACGAAAAAAGTACCCATCCACTGCACCTGCTTTAATACACTCCACACGCATAGAGCCACAGGAGGAAAAGGGCTAACAGCAAAGGGGGAAAACGACCGCCAGTTTCCTCTTGCTCTTGCCTGGGCTGTTACAATCCACAAGTACAGGGCCTCACTGTTGACAATGCTGTGGTGTCTCTAAAGCAAGTGTTTGCCTCAGGACAGTCTTATGTGGCTTTAAGTCGAGTAAGAAACTCTAGATGGCCTTATTATCCAGGACTTTGATGATGAAAAGGCTATTTACTGTAATGACGAGGTTTTAAAACATGCTTGGCAATCTATGCCACACTTCTTGGACGACAATGTGTCACAAAAATAAGCGGTCAGCTGATGTGTTAACCTTGTTTTTGATGAATGTTCAGGGTTTAGTAAAACATGTACCTGATTTGGTGTCATCCACACAGCATTTACAGCCTGACTGTATAGCTGTGACAGAAACATGGTTAACATCTCAGTCTGCACTTGATAGTGTTGACATGGAAGGTTACAGTTTTCACACCCGTCCACGAAGTCTGGCATACGAACACAGCAAGCATCCGGCTCTTACTGCACTCAAAAGTCAACTTCATGGTGGAGTGGGCATGTACTGCTCCGACAACACAACTATCAACTTTCCTGATGCACCCCAATTTAATCTGGAGTGCTTAATTTACACACATGTAAAAAGCATCAGGTTTTAGTTGCTGTTGTGTATCGTCCACCTACATATCCCATGTCTGTGTTCAAGCAGAATTTGAAAAAACTGCTAACTTGGCTACAGGCACAGAGTCAGAACATTGTGGTTATGGGAGATAGATTTCAATGATGACATCCTGAATTCATCATCAGTCTGCAATTTCATGTCCACTCATGGATATGTTCAGAATGTCTCATCTCCAACAACAGAAAGAGGCACTTTGATTGACCATGTCTATGTCAAATCTCAACAATATGACATTTCATCAGAAGTTGTTCCAAATATTTCAGTGATCATCAGGGCATAGCCTGCTCTCTTAAGATGAAGTCTGTGTAGATTTTTTTTTTTCTTAATCCAAATGTTTAGTTTTTTTGTCCTATGAATTCAAACTGTATTTTATGCTCATTGTAAATGTGTTCATTACTTTCTATGTAAAAGTCTGTAAGTAACATTTGTTCTGTCAATATTTTTATTTCTACAAAATAAAATCTCTGTAAATAAATACATCCAATTTGTAACATTTAAAAAATATTTATAGTGACATGCATTGATGCATGTACACTTGATAATGTTATGTTTATTTTAACAAAATAATAATTAAATATTTAAATTATATATTAATGTAATAATGATATTAATGTTTTTTTTTTGTTTTTTTTACAGTGAAATTTGACATTCTTAATATATAGCCAACTGTTTTTTTTCTGTTTTTTTTTTGTTTTTTTGTTTTGTGTTTTTTTCTTACATTGTTGTACATATTGGTAGCTAATATGCTCCACCTCTGCTGCTGTGCCCAGCTCTGCTCCACCCTGCGGCTGCTCCACCTCTGCTGTTGTGCCCTGCTCTGCTCCACCGGCGGCTGTTCCACCTCTGCTGCTGTGCCCGGCTATGCTCCGCTTGGCAGCTGTTCCCCCCTGCTGCTGTGCCCCTGCTCTGCTCCACCGTCGGCTGTTCCACCTCTGCCGCTGTGCTCTGCTCTGCGTCCACCCGGCAGCTGCTCCACCTCTGCCTGCTGTGCCCGCCTTGCTCCTCCCGACGACTGTTCCACCCCTGCTGCTGTTCCCTGCTCTGCTCCACCCGCCGGCTGCTCCACCTCTGCTGCTGTGCCCAGCTTGCTCCACCCATCGGTTGTTCCACCTCTGCTGTTCTGCTCTGCTCTGCTCACACCCGGCGGCGGCTGTTCGCTTCTGCTGCTGTGCTCGATGTGCTCCACCCGGCGGGTGCTCTGCCTCTGTTGCTGTTCCCTGCTTGCTCCACCCGACGGGCTGTTCCCTCTGCTACTGGCCCCTGTCCACCACCTGGCGGGCTGTTCCACCTGTGATGCTGTGCCCGGCTCTGCTCCACCCGGCGCATGTTCCACCTTTGCTATGTGCTCTGCTCTGCTCCACCCGGCGGCTGCTCCACCTCTGCTGCTGTGCCCTGCTCTGCTCCACCCGGCTCTGTTCCAGCTCTGCTGCTGAGCCCTGCTCTGTTCCACCCGGCAGCTTTTCCACCTCTGCTACTGGCCCCTGCTCTGCTCCACCCGACGGCTGTTCCACCTCTGCTACTGGCCCCTGCTCCACCTGACGGCTGTACCACTCCTGCTGCTGTGCCCTGCTCTGCTCCACCCCGGCGGCTGTTCCACCAGCTACTGGCCCCTGCTCTGCTCCACCCCAGCGGCTGCTCCGCCTCTGCTGCTGTGCCCCGGCTCTGCTCCGCTCAGCAGCTGTTTCCTCCCTGCTGCTGTGCCCGGCTCTGCTCCAACCCGTCGGCTGTTTCCCCCCCTGCTGCTGTGCCCTGCTCTGCTCCACCCGTCGGCTGTTCAACCTCTGCTGCTGTGTTCTGCTCTGCTCCACCCGGCAGCTGCTCCACCTCTGCTCCTGTGCCTAACTCTGCTCCACCCAACGCCTGTTCCACCCCTGCTGCTGTTCCCTGCTCTGCTCCACCCGGCGGCTGTTCCACCTCTGCTGCTGTGCCCGGCTCTGCTCCACACAGCGGCTGTTCCACCTCTGCTGCTGTGCCCGGCTCTGCTCCACCCGTGGCTGTTCAACCTCTGCTGTTGTGCTCTGCTCTGCTCCACCCGGGGGGCTGCTCAACCTCTGCTGCTGTGCCCGCTCTGCTCCACCCAGCGGCTGTTCCACCTCTGCTGCTCGTGGCTTCTCTGCTGATGAAGTGCGTGCTGAGCTACGTAGGCTGCATCCCCGGAAGTCCACAGGTCATGATGGGGTAGCACCTAGGCTCCTCTAGGACTGTGCATCTGAGCTCACCCTGCCTCTTAAAAAAACTTTCAACCAGAGTCTTCGTACTGGACAAGTCCCAGTCCAGTGGAAAACCTCATGCCCTGTTCCGGTCCTAAAGTAGGGAGGCCGACAGGGGTAAAGGACTACAGACCAGTGGCCCTGACGTCTGTCATTATGAAGACTTTCTGACAGGCTTTCACTTCGGATTCTCAAACCACAGGTGCAGCGTGCTATGGACCCATTACAGTTTGCCTATCAGGAGAAAATGGGGGTTGGATGATGCGGTCTTATACATGTTACACAAAAACTCTCTCCTTCCTGGATGGGACAGGGGGGTATGTTAGACTCATGTTTTTTGACTTCACCAGTGCCTTCAATACAATCAAACCTCAAATTCTGAGAGGAAAGCTGGAGGTGATTGGAGTGGAGTTAATCACTTGGATTCATAACTACCTCACAGAACGTCCACAGTACGTCAGGGTGGGTGGTAATATCTCTGAGACAGTGGTGACAAACATTGGGGCTCCGCAGGGGACAGTACTGTCGCCGTTTCTCTTACTCTTTACACTGCTGACTTCACATATAAGTCTGAATCCTGTCACATCCAGAAATATTCAGATGATACAGCAGTGGTGGCATGTGTGTAAAAGGATTTGGAAACGAAATGGAGTATAGGACACCTTATTGCTGGCTTTCACATTCTGGAGTGAGAGAGATGGTCTTGTGATAAACACATCTAAGACCAAGGGACATGATTGTGGACTTTCGCAGGCTGAACCCCCCATCATCCAGTTGTAATGGTTGGTGAGAGCATTGAGGTTGTCCAGTCTTATAAATATCTCAAGTTCATCTTGATAACAAACTGGACTGGTCAGCGCACACAACTGCAGCTTACAACACAGGACAAAGCAGACTATTCTTAGCTTAAAGCTTTAATCTTTCGATGTCTGTGATAAGCTTCTGCATATTTTTTTTACATTCTGTTGTGTAGCCAGTGCTGTGTTTTTTGGGGTGGTGTGCTGGGGAAATCAGCATCACTGTGCGGGACCGTAACAGGCTTGATAAGGTAATTAGAAAGTGTGTGTCGGTGATGGGTGGGAGAGTGGACTCTGTTGGGGAGCTGGTGGAGAAGAGGATGAGGAGTCTGATGCAGACCATCCTCAACAACAGCAGACACCCGCTGCACGAGACTGTGTCAGCTCAGAGAAGCAGCCACAGTACCAGGCTTCTCTCGCTGCGTTGTAGAACTGAGAGGTTCAGGAGATCATTCATTCCTGCTGCTATAAGACTGTTATAACAACTCTTGTTAATCTGGTGCACTTTATTATATTTATTATCTTTGTATTGTTTGTGCTTTTATACCTATGTGCAATTTTATGTTATGTCTCTGTTTTTATTTTGCTGCTGGACAAATGAATTTCCATGCTCTCGGGATTAATAAAGTATCTATATCTATCTATCTAATCTATCTATCTATCTATCTATCTATCTATCTATGTACTCTTCTGTTGGTTAACTTGAATTTGAGGTCAGGATTACTTTAGAGCATCTATTTCGTCTACAACAAAGTCCAGTACTTTCAACCCAAAAATTTAAAACACATATTTCTTACGGTACCACGAAAAAACATGGTTGCAAATAGAGGTATGTTCTCATTGGCTTTTTGTTCAGTATCACAAGGCAGATGTCCATGCCAAATGTCAAATGTTTCTGGCAAAGTTGTTTTTTTTTGGTCCCTTTCAAAAGTTCAACAGCCGCTGTGGGAGCAATTTAATGTCTGACTGTTTATTGTATATCTATGTGTTCAGACCAAGATGTGAATAAAAAAGGTATATCAATGCCGGAAAATAAGACACTGCATTTTTGAGTTACGCTCGATGTAAAAATTAACACAACGGCTTTTTCCTTGGCTGATTGGCCACACCCACATTTTATGGCTTAGAAAAATCCAACAGGGTCGACAATAATCTCACATGGGTCAAGTTCATTTTGTCCACATTGGTAGTTTACTGAATGAAAATACATGGTGTACAAAATGCAAATGTCCTTTCTCTACGATGAAAAAGGTCTCTCATTGCCATAATATATTTTGATTTTTGAGGTGGCGCTCCTGAGTCATTTTGCAACATTACATTTTTTTCCCACCTTAAAATACCAATTTTTCCAAACTTGAATTTTAGGTCATAGTTGGATATGATGAGTGTCAGTATGATGAGTGGAATATGTGCATCAAATTCGAATGGTCTATGACAAAGTACTTTTTTTTTTTCATCCCAGTTCACCACAACCCATGTATTCCAATGACAAATATTGGACGTTGCCATGGCAAATACAGGTATGTTCTTTTTGGCTTCTTTGTTCAGTATGTCAAGACAGATGTCCATGCCAAATTTCAACTGTTTTTTGACAAAGTAATTTTTTTTTGGGTCCCATTCAAATGTTCAAGGGGGCGCTGTGGAGCAATGGATTATTATTTCATGTACATATATATCATTGCGTTCAGATGAATATTTTGAACAAAACGTATATTAATGAAGGGAAATGGAATGAATTATGCGAGATTTAATACTTAAAAAAAATAGTGCCGGCTGGCCACACCCCACATTTTTTGACATAAAAAAATCCAATAAAGTCTGTTATAATCCCACATGGGTCTACTTCATTTTGACCAATTTGTAAGGTTCTTGAATGAAAATCCACTGCGTACACAATCCAAAAGTGAGTTACAATTTTCAAATAATTGGGTTCCGCCACAATGGCCGACTTCCTGTAGGGTTTAGGGTGGGGTCATAATATATTTTTTTACGTATCTTGACATATTCTATGGTTTACCAAATTTCATTTGTTCTACGATGAAAAAGGTCTGTCATTGATGTAATGTATTTTAAACTTTGAGGTGGCGCTATTGAGTCACAATGATACGTACATTTTTTTGCCTCAAAAAAGATTACATATTTCACCAACTTACAATTTTACGTCATAGTTGGATTAGTGCAGAGCATCTATTTAGTCAACAAGAAAGTCCAATACTCTGAACTCCATTCATTTCAATGACACATTTATGACGTTACCACGGTAACATAGTTACAAGAGGTATGTTCTCATTGGCTTTTTTGTTCAGTATGTGAAGCCACATGTGCCTGCCAAATTTCACATGTTTTTGTCGCAGTAATTTTTTTCAGTCCCATTCAAAATTTCAAGGGGGCGCTGTGGAGCAATGGATTGTCTCAGCTATGTAAACTGTATAACATTAGGTTCAGAGTAACATTCTGACTAAAATATATATTAATGCCGGTCAAGAGGACACTGCATGTTTGAGTTAGGTGCAATTTAATACTTCAAAAACCGCCATTTTTGTTTGCAGGCTGGCCACACCCACATTTTATAACTTAGAAAAATCCAAGACAGTCGCCTTTAATCCCACATGGGCCTAGTTCATTTTGTCCCATTTCCAAGTTTGTTGAATGAAAATCCATGGCGTAAAAAATTCAAATGTGAGAATTAAATTTTCAAAAAAATGGGGTTCCGCCCACAGTGGCCGACTTCCTGTAGGGTTTAGGCTGGGGTCATAATATAATTTTTTACTTGTCTTGACATGTTCTATGGTTCTACCAAATTTCATTTGTCTACGATGAAAAAGGTCTGTCATTGCCGTAATGTATTTTGAACTTTGAGGGGTGGCGCTATTGAGTCATTTTAAAAACATTAATTTTTTTTATACATCAAAATACCTAAGTTTTCTCCAATCTTGAGTTTTAGGTCACAGTTGGATTAGTGCAGAGCATCTATTTAGTCGACACAAAAGTGCAGTACTCTGAACCCATTCATTTCAATGACACATTTATGACGTTACCACGGGTAACATAGTTACAAATAGAGGTATGTTCTCATTGGCTTTTTTGTTCAGTGTGATGAGTGGAATATGTGTACCAAATTTGAATGGCCTATGACAAAGTAAATTTTTTTCATCCCAGTTAACCAAAACCATTGTATTTCAATGAGAGGTTTCGGTCGTTGCCATGGCAACACTATTGCAAATAGAGGTTGTTCTCATTGGCTTTTTTTGTTCAGTATGGAGATAGGGATGTCTATGCCAAATTTCAAAAGTTTTTGACAAAGTAAAATGTTTTGGGTCCCATTCAAAATTTCCAGGGGGCGCTGTGGAGCAATGGATTGTCTCATCTATGTAAACTGTATATCGTTACATTTCAGATAAACATTGTGACCAAAAGTGTATATTAATGCGGTTAACAGGACACTGCATGTTTGAGTTACGTACAATTTAATACTTGAAAAAACGCCATTTTTCTTCGCATGTTGGCCACACCCACATTTTATGACTTAGAAAAATCCAAGTGAGTCGCCTTTAATCCCACATGGGCCTAGTTTTTTTTGACCAATTTGCAGTTTGTTGAATAAAATCCATGGTGTCAAAAATCCAAATGTGAGAGTTAAAATGTCAAAAAAATGGGGTTCCGCCCACAATGGCCGACTTCCTGTAGGGTTTAGGCTGGGGTCATAATATAATTTTTTACTTGTCTTGACATGTTCTATGGTTCTACCAAATTTCATTTGTCTAAGATGAAAAAGGTCTGTCATTGCCGTAATGTATTTTGAACTTTGAGGTGGCGCTACTGAGTCATTTTGCAAGATTAATTTTTTTTTCACATTGAAATACCAATTTTTTCACCAACCTTGAATTTTGGGTCATAGTTGGATTAGTGCAGAGCATCTATTTAGTCGACAACAAAGTCCAGTACTCTGAACCCCATTCATTTCAATGACACATTTATGACCATTTCCACGGTTACCACGGTAACATAGTTACAAATAGAGGTATGCTCTCATTGGCTTTTTTGTTCAGTATGTCAAGCCACATGTCCATGCCAAATTTCAAATGTTTACGACAAAGTAATTTTTTTGGTCCCATTCAAAAGTTCAAGGGGGCGCTGTGGAGCAATGTAATGTCTGACCTATATAAATTGTATATGTATGCACACAGATCAAGATTTCGAACAAAATGTATATTAATGCCGGGAAACAGGACACTGCATGTATGAGTTACGTGCGATGTAATACTTTAAAAAAGAGCTTTTTTTTTGGTAAGCTGGCCACACCCACAATTTATGAGTTAGAAAAATCCAAGGTAGGAGACTGGAATCCCACATGGGTCTAGTTCCTTTTGACCAATTTGCTAGTTTCTTGAATGAAAATCCATGGCGTAAAAAATCCAAACGTGAGAGTTAAAATTTCAAAAAAATGGGGTTCCGCCCACAATGGCCGACTTCCTGTAGGGTTTAGGGTGGGGTCATAATATATTTTTTTACTTGTCTTGACATGTTCTATGGTTCTACCGAATTTCATTTGTCTACGATGAAAAAGGTCTGTCATTGCCGCAATGTTTTTTGATTTTTGAGGTGGCGCTATTGAGTCATTTTAAAACGTTAATTTTTTTACACATTAAAATAATTAATTTTTCACCAACCTTGAATTTTGAGTCCAATGAAATTGAGTTTTCGTTAACGTTCAAGGGGTCAAAAATGGCTTCAAAGCGGCCGTAAAAATAATAATAAGAATAAGAATTAAAACTGCAAGCAGTGATAAAGGCCCTCGCCACCCTTGCGACCGCGGGGTTCACGCGACCGTGGAGTTCGCGCTTCTTATTCCCGCTTACATCGCCCCTCCCACCAAAAACAGCGACTGAGTAATACTACTCCATTCATTCCAATGAGAGCAGTTATGACATTTTCACACCTGCACGGTTGGAAATAGAGGTATGTCTTCATTGGCTTTTTTGTTCAGTATGATGAGTGGAATATGTGTACCAAATTTAATGGTTTATGACAAAGTAAATATTTTTCTTCCCATTTAACCAAAAACCCATGTATTTCAATGAGAAATGTCGGTCGTTGCCATGGCAAACACACTTGGAAATAGAGGTATGTTCCCATTGGCTTTTTTGTTTTCAGTATGGTGGATAGGGATGTCCATGCCAAATTTCAAATGTTTTTGAAAAAGTAAAATTTTTTTGGTCCCATTCAAATTTTCAAGGGGGCGCTGTGGAGCAATATAATGTCTAAAAATTTTGAATTGTATGTCTATGCATTCAGATCAAGATTTTGAACAAATCGTATATTCATGCCGGGAAATAGGACACTGCATATTTGAGTTACGTACGATTTAATACTTCAAAAAATTGCTTTTTTTTCTTACAAGGCTGGCCACACCCACATTTTATAAACTTTGAAAAATCCAAGTGTCTCGTCTTTAATCCCACATGGGTCTAGTTCTATTTGACTAATTTGCAAGTTTGTTGTATGAAAATCCATGGCGTAAAAAATCAAACGTGAGAGTTAAAAATAAGAAAAAATGGGGGTTCCGCCCACAATGGCCGACTTCCTGTCGGGTTTAGGGTGGGGTCATAATATAATTTTTTACTTGTCTTTACATGTTCTATGGTTCTACCAAATTTCATTTGTCTATGATGAAAAAGGTCTGTCATTGCCGTAATGTATTTTGAACTTTGAGGTGGCGCTATAGAGTCATTTTGAAACATTAATTTTTTTGCACATCAAATTACACATTTTTTCACCAACCTTGAATTTTGGGTCATAGTTGGATTAGTGCAGAGCATCTATTTAGTCGACAAGAAAGTCCAGTACTCTGAACCCCATTCATTTCAATGACACATTTATCATGTTACCACGGTAACATAGTTGCAAATAGAGGTATGTTCTCATTGGCTTTTTTGTTCAGTATGTGAAGCCAGATGTCCATGCCAAATTTCAAATGGTTTTGACAAAGTAATTTTTTTGGTCCCATTCAAAAGTTCAAGGGGGCGCTGTGGAGCAATGTAATATCTGATGTATGTAAATTGTATGTCGTTGCGTTCAGATCAACATTTTCAACAAAACGTATATTAATGCCGGGAAATAGGACGCTGCATGTCTCAATTATTCGCAATTTAAAAACTTAAAAAAATGGCTTTTTTCTTGGCAGGCTGACCACGCCACATTTTATGACAGAAAAAAAAATCCAAGACAAACAACTTTAATCCCACATGGGTGTAGTTCATTTTGACCCAATTTCCTAGTTTCTAGAATGAAAATCCATGGCGTAAAAAAAATCAAAAGTGACATTTAAAATTTGGAAAAAATGGGGTCCGCCCCCAATGGCCGACTTCCTGTGGGGTTTAGGGTGGGGTCATAATATAATTTTTTATTTGTTTTGACATGTTCTATGGTTCTCCCAAATTTTCTTTGTCTACGATGAAAAAGGTCTGTCATTGCCGTAATGTATTTTGAACTTTGAGGTGGCGCTATTGAGTCATTTTGAAACATGAATTTTTTTGCTCATGAAAAATACATATTTTTTCACCATCCTTGAATTATAGATCATAGTGGGATTACTGCAGAGCATCTATTTAGTCGACAACAACACGTCCAGTACTCTGAACCCCATTCATTTCAATGACACATTTATTGTCATTTTCACGGTTACCACGGTAACATAGTTAAAAATAGAGGTATGTTCTCATTGGCTTTTTTATTCAGTATGTCAAGCTAGATGTGCTTCCCCAATTTCAAATGTTTATGACAAAGTAATTTTTTTTCCGTCCAATTCAAAATTTCAAGGGGGCGCTGTGGAGCAATTTAATGTCTGACTTATGTAAATTGTATGTCTATGCGTTTCAAAAATCAAACATTTTGAAACAAAACGTATATTAATGCCGGGACGTAGGACCCTGCATGTCTGAGTTATTTGCAATCTAAAACTACAAAAAATTGTTTTTTTCTTTGCAGGCTGGCCCACACCCACATTTTATGACGTAAAAAAAAACCAAGGAAGTTGCTTATAATCCCAGATGGCCCTAGTTGATTTTGACCAATTTCCAAGTTTCTAGAATGTACATCCATGGCGTAAAAAAATTAAAATGTGAGAGTTTAAAATTTCAAAAAAATGGGTTTACCGGGCACAATGGTCGACTCCCTGTAGGGTTTAGGGTGGGGTCATAATATAATTTTTACTGGTCTTGACATGTTCTATGGTTCTACCAAATTTCATTTGTCTACGATGAAAAAGGTCTGTCATTGCCGTAATGTTTTTTTGATTTTTGAGGTGGCGCTGTTGAGTCAATTTGAAATATTAATTTTTTTAACATCAAAATAATAAATTTTTCGCCAACCTTGAATTTTTGGGTCCAATAAAACTGAGTTTTTGTTAACGTTCAGGGGGTCAAAAATGGCCTGAAAGCGGCCGTAAAAATAATAAGAATAAGAATAATAATAATGGAAATTTTTTTCGACCTATTTTTTTTCCCTAAACATAAAAGCTACAGTCATGTGACTTTCTCACATTGTGCCCCATCACAAATAAGGCCTCTGTGATTTTTTTCACAAGTCCACGACAAAATCGATTGTCTGCTACGAATTTTTGAAAATGAAATTTGAAGAGGGCGCTAGAGAGTCATTTTGTGAGATAAAGCCATGATTTGCATATCATTGTGTTCAGCTCACAAATGTGCATAAACGCTGTATTAGCGTTTTTCCCAACAAAAAATGTTGTGAACGAGAAATATTTTACTGAAATATTCCAAAAATTGCGATTCTGTATAAAATTCGCCATGACCACACCCAACGTCATATTCAAATATAATTGATGATCTTTAATCTCACATGGGTTTAGTGGGTTTTGGCCAAATTTGAAGTGTTTGTGATGAAAACTGTGCGAGGAGATGTCCTGAATGTGAGGGTGTGCGCTTTTGTCGTTCCCGGGTTTGATCCAATATGGCCGACTTCCTGTACATTTAGGGCGGGGCCATAATTTCATTTTTGTCATGTCCCGACATGTTCTATTTTTTGATGCGAGTCTCAGATTTTTTTTTCTCGGTCGACTTTTTCCGAGTCGGGCTCCCATAGGCCCAATGAAAATCAAAGTTTGAAGGGGCGCTACGAGTCGTCTTTCGTTATTTTTTTTCGCGGTCTTCGGTGACAATTAGAGCTTGGCGAGTTCTAATTTTTGACACCACTCACTGGCATGTCGGGGCGTGTTAACCACTTGATTTTTGCCATTTTCCCCGTTTCGGACGCGGTTTTAATTAGTCCCTCGCCGGGACGTTGTCTCCGGCTCGGGCCTAATTAAAACTGCAAGCAGTGATAAAAGGCCCTCGCCACCCTGCTTGCGACCGCGGGGTACACGCCACCGCGGAGTCGTTCGCGCGCCTCTCGTTCCCGCTTACATCGCCCCTCCCCACCAAAATCAGCGACTGAGTAATACTACTCCATTCATTCCAATGACAGCATTTATGACATTTTCACACACTCCACGGTTTGGAAATAGAGGGTATGTCTTCATTGACTTTTTTTCGTCAGTATGATGAGTGGAATATGTGTACCAAATTTCGATGGTCAATGACAAAGTACATTTTTTTTATCCAGTTAGCCAAAACCCATGTATTTCAATGAGAAATATCGGTCGTTGCCATGGCAACACACTTGCAAATAGAGGTATGTTCTCTTTGGCTTTTTTGTTCAGTATGGAGATAGGGAGGTCCATGCCAAATTTCAAAAGTTTTTGACAAAGTCAAAATTTTTGGGTCCCATTCAAAATTTCCAAGGGGCGCGCTGTGGAGCAATTAACAGGACACTGCATGTTTGAGTTAGGTGCAATTTGAAGTCTACAGCAACACTTCAAAAAACGCCATTTTTCTTTGCAGGCTGGCCACACCCACATTTTATGACTTAGAAAAATCCATGTGAGTCGCCTTTAATCCCACATGGGTCTAGTTCATTTAGACGAATTTGCAAATATGTTGAATGAAAATCCATGGCGTAAAAAAATCCAAACGTGAGAGTTAAAAATGTTGAAAAAATGAGGTTCCGCCCACAATGGCCGACTCCCTGTAGGGTTTAGGGTGGGGTCATAATATCATTTTTTACTTGTCTTGACATGTTCTATATGGTTTTCTACCAAATTGTTCATTTGTCTACGATGAAAAAGGTCTGTCATTGACGTAATGTATTTTGAACTTTGAGGTGGCGCTACTGAGTCATTTTGAAACATAATTTTTTTGCACATCAAATTACACATTTTTTTCACCAACCTTGAATTTTAGGTCATAGTTGGATTAGTGCAGAGCATCTATTTAGTCGACAACAAAGTCCAGTACTCTGAACCCCATTCATTTCAATGACACATTTATGACCATTTCCACGGTTACCACGGGTAACATAGTTCCAAATAGAGGGGTGTGTTATCATTGGGCTTTTTGTTCAGTATGTCAAGCCCACATCTTAATGCCAAATTTCAAATGTTTATGACAAAAGTAATTTTTTTGGTCCATTCAAAAGTTCAAGGGGCGCGCTGTGGAGCAATGTAATGTCTAACCTCTATAAAATGTATATGTATGCACTCAGATCAAGATTTTGAACAAAATGTATATAATGCCGGGAAATAGGACACTGCAGGTTTTAGTTACGTACCATTAATACTTCAAAAAATGCCTTTTTTCTTGGCAGGCTGGCCACACCCACATTTTATGGAGTTAGAAAAATCCAAGGTAGAAGACTGTAATCCCACATGGGTCTAGTTCATTCTGACCAATTTGCAAGTTTCTTGAATGAAAATCCATGGCGTAAAAAATCCAAATGTGAGAGTTAAAATTTCAAAAAAAAATGGGGTTCCGCCCACACATGGCCAACTTCCTGTATGGTTTAGGGTGGGGTCATAATATAATTTTTACTTGTCTTGACATGTTCTATGGTTCTACCAAATTTCATTTGTCTACGATTGAAAAAGGTTTGTCATTGCCGTAATGTTTTTTTATTTTTGAGGTGGCGCTATTGAGTCATTTTAAAACATTAATTTTTTTGCCCATCAAAATAATTAATTTTTCACCAGACTTGAATTTTGGGTCCAATAAAAAAACTGAGTTTCACGTTAACGTTCAAGGGGTCAAAAATGGAGTCATTGTCGCAAGGAAAATAAGAATAAAAAGAATAATAATAATAATGGAAACACTCATTTTTCCCCCTTTTTTTCTCCCTAAACCATAAAAGCTACAGTCATGTGACTTTCTCACATTGTGTGCCCCATCACAAATAAGGCCCCTGTGAATTTTTTCACAATCCAGGACAAATCGATTGTCTTCTACGAATTTTTGAAAATGAAATTTGAAGAGGGGCGCTAGAGAGTCTATTTTGTGAGATAAAGCCATGATTTGCATATCATTGTGTTCAGCTCACAAAATGTGCATAAACGCTGTATTAGCGTTTTCCCAAACAAAAAATGTGTGTGAAAGAGAAATATTTTATTGAAATATTCCAAAAAAAAAATACAATTTTGTATAAAAAATTCACCATGACCACACCCAAAGTCATATTCAAAATATAATTGATGATCTTTAATCTCACATGGGTTTAGTGGGTTTTGGCCAAATTTGAAGTGTTTGTGATGAAAACTGTGCGAGGAGATGTCCTGAATGTGAGGGTGTGCGCTTTTGTCATCACCGGGTTTGATCCAATATGGCCGACTTCCTGTACATTTTAGGGCAGGGCCATAATATCATTTTTGTCATGTCCCGACATGTTCTATTTTTTTGATGCGAGTCTCAGATTTTTTCGGTCGACTTTTTTCCGAGTCGGGCTCCCATAGGACCAATGAAAATCAAAGTTTGAGGTGGCGCTATCGAGTCGTCTTTCGTTATTTTTTTTCGTGGTCTTCAGTGACTATTAGAGCTTGGCGAGTTCTAATTTTTGACACACCACTCACTGGCATGTCGGGGCGTGTTAACACTTGATTTTTGCCATTTTCCCCGTTCGGACGCGGTTTTAATGAGTCCCGTCGCCGGGACGTTGTCTCGGCTCGGGCCTAATAATAATAATGGAAACTGATTTTCGACCTATTATTTTCTCCTAAACCATAAAAAAAGCTACAGTCATGTGACTTTCTCACATTGTGCCCCATCACAAATAAGGCCCCCTGATTTTTTTCAGAAGTCCACGGACAAATCGATTGTCTTCTATGAATTTTTGAAAATGAAATTTGAAGAGGGCGCTAGAGAGAGTCATTTTCTGAGATAAAGCCATGATTTGCATATCATTGTGTTCAGCTCACAAATGTGCATAAACGCTGTATTAGCGTTTTCCCAACAAAAAATGTGTGGACGAGAAATATTTTATTGAAATATTCCAAAAATTGCGATTTTTGTATAAAATTCACCATGACCACACCCAAAGTCATATTCAAATATAATTGATGATCTTAATCTCACATGGGTTTAGTGGGTTTTGGCAAAAATTTGAAGTGTTTGTGATGAAAACTGTGCGAGGAGATGTCCTGAATGTGAGGGTGTGCGCTTTTGTCATCACCGGGTTTGATCCAATATGGCCGACTTCCTGTACATTTTAGGGCGGGGCCATAATATCATTTTTGTCATGTCCCGACATGTTCTATTTTTTGATGCGAGTCTCAGATTTTTCAGTCGACTTTTTTCCGAGTCGGGCTCCCATAGGCCCAATGAAAATCAAAGTTTGAGGTGGCGCTACCGAGTCGTCTTTCGTTATTTTTTTTCGCGGTCTTCGGTGACAATTAGAGCTTGGAGAGCGAGTTCTAATTTTGACACCACTCACTGGGCATTTTTTTTTTTGTCGGGGCGTGTTAACCACTTGATTTTTGCCATTTTCCCCGTTTCGGGACGCGGTTTTAATGAGTCCCTCGCCGGGACGTTGTCTCCGGCTCGGGGCCTAATTAAAACTGCAAGCAGTGATAAAGGCCCTCGCCACCCCTTGCGACCGCGGGGTTCACGCAACCGCGGACGGAGTTCGCGCTTGTCGTTCCCACTTACATCGCCCCTCCCACCAAAATCAGCGATCTGAGTAATACTACTCCATTCATTCCAATGAGAAGCATTTATGACATTTTCACACCTGCACGGTTGGAAATTAGAGGTATGTCTTCATTGACTTTTTCTTCAGTTTTATGATGAGTGGATATGTGTAGCCAAATTTCAATGGTTTATGACAAAGTAAATAGTTTCATCACAGTAACCAAAACCCATGTATTTCAATGAGAGATGTTGGTTGTTGCCATGGCAACACACTTGGAAATAGAGGTATGTTCCTTGGGCTTTTTTGTTCAGTATGGGGGATGGAATGTCCATGCCAAATTTCAAATATTTTGAAAAAGTAAAATTTTTGGGTCCAATTCAAAATTCAAGGGGGCGCTGTGGAGCAATTGGATTGTCTCAGCTGTGTAAACTGTATATCATTACATTCAGATGAACAATGTGACCAAAATGTATATAATGCCGGGGGAACAGGACACTGCCCATATTTGAGTTAGATGCAATTTAATACTTAAAAAAAACCACAATTTTTATTTGCATGTTGGCCACACCCACATTTTATGACTTAGAAAAAATCCAAGTGAGTCGGCTTTAATCCCACATGGGCCTAGTACATTTGACCAATTTTCAAGTTTTTTCAATGAAAATACCTCCATGGCGTAAAAAACCAAAAACGTGAGAGTTAAAATTTCAAAAAAAATGGGTTTCCGCCCACAATGGCCGACTTCCGGTAGGGTTTAGGGTGGGGTCATAATATAATTTTTACTTGTCTTGACATGTTCTATGGTTCTACCAAATTTCATTTGTCTACGATGGAAAAAGGTCTGTCATTGCCGTAATGTACTTTGAACTTTGAGGTGGCGCTACCGAGTCATTTGAAGCATTAATTTTTTTGCACAAGAAAAATACAGATTTTTTCATCAACCTTGAAGTTAGGGTCAAGTTGGATTAGTGCAGAGCATCTATTTAGTCGACAACAAAGTCCAGTTACTCTGAACCCCATTCATTTCAATGACACATTTCTGACCATTTCCACGGTTACCACGGTAAACATAGTTCACAAATAGAGGTATGTTCTCATTGGCTTTTGTGTTCAGTATGTCAAGCACAATCTTCATGCCAAATTCAAAATGTTTATGACAAAGTAATTTTTGTGGTCCCATTCAAAAGTTCAAGGGGGCCCGCCGCTGTGGAGCAATGTAATGTCTAAACCCTAGAAAATTGGTATATGTATGCACTCAGAGCAAGATTTTGAAAAATCAACAAACGTATATTAATGCCGGGAAATGGGACACGCCATGTTGGAGTTACGTGCGATGTAATACTTCAAAAAAAAAGCTTTTTTTTTGGTAGGCTGGCCCCACCCACAATTTATGACTTAGAAAAATCCAAGGTAGGAGACTGGAATCCCACATGGGTCTAGTTCCTTTGCCCAATTGGGAAGTTTCTTGAATGAAAATCCACAGCGTAAAAAAAGCCAAAATGTGAGAGTAAAAATTTCAAAAAAAATTGATTTCCGGGCCACAATGGCCGACTCCCTGTAGGGTTAGGGTGGGGTCATAAAATAATTTTTTACTGTCTTGACATGTTCTATGGTTCTACCAAATTTCATTTGTCTACGATGAAAAAGGCCTGTCATTGCCCGTAATGTTTTTATTTTTTGATGGTGGGCGCTATTGAGTCATTTTAAAACATAAAATTTTTGTGCCCATCAAAATAATAATTTTTCCCCAGACTTGAATTTTGGGTCCAATAAAATGAGTAGTTTTCGTTACGTTCAGGGGGTCAAAATGATGTTTTGAAAGTCGCGAGGAGGAAAAGACTAATAATAATAATGGAAACGCATTTTCCACCCATTATTTTTCTCCTAAACCATAAAAGCTACAGTCATGTGACTTTCTCACCATTGTGCCCCATCACAAATAAGGGCCCCTGTGAATTTTTTCACAAGTCCACGACAAATCAATTGTCTTCTATGAATTTTTGAAAAATGAAATTTGAAGAGGGCGCTAGAGAGTCATTTTGTGAGATATAGTCATGATTTGCATATCATTGTGTTCAGCTCACAAATGTGCATAAACGCTGTATTAGCGTTTTCCCAACAAAACATTGTGTGAAAGAGAACCATATTTTATTGAAATATTCCAAAAAATTGCGATTTTGTAGAAAATTCACCATGACCACACCCAAGTCATATTCAAATATAATTGATGATCTTTAATCTCACATGGGTTTAGTGGGTTTTGGCCAAATTTTTGAAGTGTTTGTGATGAAAAACTGTGCGAGGAGATGTCCTGAATGTGAGGGTGTGCGCTTTTGTCATCACCGGGTTTGATCCAATATGGCCGACTTCCTGTACATTTTAGGGCGGGGCCATAATATAATTTTTGTCATGCCCCCGACATGTTCTATTTTTTTGATGTGAGTTTCAGATTTAGGGTCGACTTTTTTCCGAGTCGGGGCTCCCATAGGCCCCATGAAAATCAAAGTTTGAGGGTGGCGCTACCGAGTCGCCTTTCGTTATTTTTTTCGCGGTCTCGGTGACAATTAGAGCTTGGCGAGTTCTAATTTTTGACACCACTCACTGGCATGTCGGGGCGTGTTAACACTGATTTTTGCCATTTCCCCGTTTTCGGACGCGGTTTTAATGAGTCACTCGCCGGGACGTGTCTCGGCTCGGGTCCTAATAAAATGGAAATTTTTTTTCGACCTATTTTTTTTCTCCTAAACCATAATAGCTACAGTCTGTGAACTTTCTCAACTTGTGCCCCCATAACAAATAAGGCCACTGTGAATTTTTTCACAAGTCCACGACAAATCAATTGTCCGCATACGAATTTTGAAAAATGAATCGAAGAGGGCGCTTTTTAGAGGAGATTTGTCATTTTGTGAGAATAAAGGCCATGATTTGCATATCATTGCGTTCCGCTCACAAATGTGCATAAAGCTGTATTAGCGTTTTCCCAACAAAAATGTTCCAGGTGAGCGAGGAAAGATTTTAGTGAAAATTCCAAAAAAGTGCGATCGATGTTGTATATTAAAAATTCCCCACCATGACCCAACCAAAAGTCATATGCAAATATAATTGTATGATCTTTTAATGTTAACAGGAGCCTTGAGTGGTTTGTTTTGCCAAATTGAGTGTTTCTGTTTTGTGATTGGATGAATGAAAAAGGTGTGCGAGGAGATGTCCCTGAATGCTGAGGGTGTTGCGCTTTGGTCATCACCCGGGTCTTGATCCCAATATGGCCGACTTTCATGTACACCCTTTTAGGGCGGGCCATAATATCGTTTTTGTAATGTCCGAAAATGTTCTATTTTTTTGATGCGAGTTTCGATTTTTGGAACGACCTTTTTTCCGAGTCTTGCGCTCCAATAGGGCCAATGAAAATCAAAGTTTG
>JAIEZT010000978.1:0-26336 GCA_019594935.1 Periophthalmus modestus | reverse complement strand
GCTTGTAAAAGGAAAAACCCTCATTGTATCACAAATTAAACTGCCTTCAGTGTATTCCTTAATTAATTTACACTTAGAAAATGAATTACTTAATTGCATTCTTATCTCATGTACCCCTGAATGATTCTAGGCCTTTTCATAATACTATTTTAATACATTTCAATACACCTGAGAAATGTGCTTAGGAAAGGCCTTCTACTGGGTCACTCTTTCTGTAAATAATTATGTACTTGCAATATTCCTAACATAGTCAAAAGATGAAGTTTAAATCTGTGAAATGGACACAAATCGTTATAAGAGGATGAAGATGTTTGCTCATCCAAAGGACACTTCTTCAGTTCTGGTCAGATTGCTGGTGACCACTGCCTTATATCTGTCTGAAGGGAGGAGCTAACTACACTGAAACTGTAAAGAGCTATTGTCTCCAGTTCAGCTGATAATACCCAATTCAGCCTTCATGTCATACTGTCTAAACATTTTCTCAAGTTTTTCAGACACACCCGCTGCGTAAGGAATGGTCACACTCTTCCTTCTAGGTTCAGATTCCCCAGATTTTCCGAAGATGTGTAACCATTCCTTACACAGCGAAAATGAAATTTGATCTTGTAGTTATTCACTTACCAATCACACTTAGTTGACAGACAAGGCAGTGTGACAATAATGTCTTGCCCAATGACACATGGGACACAATGACGCAAAATGAGCTGGGGGTAACGATTTTGACCCCAAGTTCAAGGAATGGCATCTGATGTTAAAGCCACAAAACAAAAACCGTTCTGTTAAATTCAGATAAAACTTATATTTGCTTTGAGCGTTTTTTTTTTTGTTTTTTTTCTCCTTCCTTTGTTTTGGCTCTAGTGTCTGTGAACATAATAATCAAAGAGAATTTCCCATTAGAAAGCTATTTAAAACCAGTGTCATCATCCGCAGTCATTGGTGAGGCTATTTCAGTTAACGTGGACACAAGCCACACACAGCCCATCTCTGCCATGGCACCAAGCGAATGAGCGTAGCTAACTAGCATACACAGACACACACACTATAGTAACATGGGCGCGGGTGATTTAGCCATGCAGCGCTACCAGAGCTTCATGCACCAGTAGTTGGCAATGGCGGTTGAATTGCCAAGCCAGCCGAAGTGAGTCGAAGTCGGCCCGCTGCAAACCCACAGATAAGCATCCAGTACGGAGGGAGAGAGCGAGAGAAGACTTGTCCAGAGGAGATTTGGATGGACACTGAATGGTTGCAATGTATTCAAATCCGCCAGCCTCGTTAGCATTGTCATGTTCACTTTAGCATGAGCGGGGACATTTGCATACAAAGCAAATATGTGCAAGTGAGGGGTTTTGAAGAATGACTACGACAGTTGGAAAGAGAGTGCGCGATGTAAATATGAGAAAGAAACCCAAACTCACTCGAATACTCTTGCAGTATTGAAGGTCCTGTAGTCAATCTATATATGTGGGTGTGTATATATATGTATGTGAGCAAAAGTCTTGCCCCAGAACAGATATGTTGCCCAAAAGTCACTGACGCTTTTAAATCTTCAATAGCTCCTATAATTCTGAAGTTATACTCTCCAAATTTTAGCAGTAGGTAAACTGAACCTTCCGAGATTTTTGACAATATATACTATATATAGTTATAATTGTTCACTTACATTTGAACTTATCACTACTTAAACTAGGGGAAGTAAAAATTACCTAATTTAAAAAAAATAATGTGTCCATCATTGTCGGTTTTGCACTGAATGGCCCGATTCAACACACTTTGCATAACATTTGACTTATTTGATGCTTGATTTTAAGTTTTAAGTTGTTTATTGTCAGAGTTTTTTCACAAACACCTTTTCTTTAAGATAGCCCCACAGGAAGAAATCGGGACTAGTCAGGTCTGTGGAGATCACATACTGCCCCCTGTCTGTGAAAAACACTTATTATTCCTTTAATGGCATTTATGCTTGGGGTATCTCTGGTATTAAAATGTCGACGGTAACACCGCTGGTTTTGATTCATGTGACTGAAAGTACCACTGTACAATGAGGGTTTGTTCCTCGATGCTGTATTTGCTCATATTAATGACAGAAGGGTCGTTTTAAATGCTCTAAAAAAATAAAAGAAAAATATTTAGAAACAAAAGAGTTATAAATGTTTTTCAACTGTCAGTGACTTTTGGGCAGCTCTTGAGGCTCTCCACTGTGTACTTTCTGCATCTAATTATAAAGTGTTTTGTTATATGATAATCAGAAAGTGCATGTTAGCTTGCTAGTTGATGTTAGCTTTAGTGTGACAGCAAAACAACGCTTTGGCCTGCTCTGAAAGTGCTCCTGACAGGTGGCCCGAGTGACAAGGAAAGTTGGGTCAAATACAGGGGACAAATTTCTCTCTACAGGGATCTACAGAGTACTTTGTTGCTTACTTGAGTACTCATAGAAACTAGGGATATGCATTGTGGCTGTTACTGTGGTATCTTATATTATCGCGATGTTTTAACAATACTTTTTGACACAATAAGCTGAGTTTTATTTAAACTAAAATGTGCATGTCAGGCTCTGTCGAAATAAAAACTTTATAAAAGACATTATTTTGATTGTTCCGATACTGATTATTGCTTTAGTCAATATTGCGATAGTGACACTTTTGTGACACACTGTGCAGCACTTGTAGAAACACAAGGCAATGTAAGTTATGTAATTGAGTGTACTAAAAACAGTTACACAGAACACACATACATGAAAGCATTGGTATTGCTTCAGAATATCTACTAAAGCTTCTGGGGTAAGCTAAAAATGTATTATTAAATATAACATTTCTTTTAACATTCTAACAACAAGATGGAGAACAACATTTCCTGGAAGCGAGAATTTTATCTTTTTTAGATTTATAACACTTCTGGGATTCTCTGAAACATAACACACCAAGGCCTTTGCTATTTCCACACAGCTCGTATTTTATACTTCACTATCAAAGTATGAAAACATTACACACACCCACATTTCACCGTGTACAAGCCCACAGAAACACTCCAATATATAAACCTTTCCAAAGCCTGTTGTCAATCCACAATCCTTTAGCATGCCCTCGGAGTGCAGTGCTCATTTTAATATTTATTGAAATGTTATCAAAACCACTCGGAGCGCCTCAAAGCAATCAATGATGTTTAGCTAGCAACGCAGTACGGGCAGGTCTCAGCGCTCCGAATCCCATTGTTTGCTGTCATAGCGTTCATTCATCCCAACGCCTTGCAAGGAAAGCCAAGCAGGCGCACCATCGTAATTCCCCGCTCCATGCCTGTGTCTCATTCTGATTACACGGCTACACTGCTTTCTAATTGACAGAGCCGCCTCTTTGCCACCAGAGAAATGAGGCCACTATAGAGCAGAAGGTCTCATAGCAGGGTTCCTATATACTCTCCAAGTGCGTGGACGTCAGCCAATGCCAGCTAATTATCCTTCATGCCTTTTAACCAGTCCCAGAAATCTATCCAGTCAAATGCGGTGTAGTGTGACTGCAGGAGTGTGTAATGACAGCTCCCGGCTATATAGGTCTTTGCCTGATTTTTACGGTCTTCCAAACATGAAAAACACAGCTATTACATCTTAAACCATTTGCAGCTTTCCAAACCTGTTCCTCATTCACCTTATTCACCACAACAACTTTATAATTGCTTTTCACAACTTTCAGAGGCCAAAACAGAGTTGTTAGTTGTTAATGCTAACAACAACTAGCATGCTATGAGTACACCAACCTAACTTCCAGGTTCATGGACTATAAAAATGCAGTATACAGTGAATTCATTTTGACGCCAGGAGCTGTTTATACAAAACATCTGTACTGGGGCAAAGCAAATTTTACTTTATTACATAAAAGAAATTAGGTGCAGCCTGTTCAAGTCACCAAAATAATCCTACAATAAATGAGAGAGTGGCACATTAAATTACAAAGTCATTAAAAAGGATTAAATTGATACTAGAAAACAAAAAGTATTTGTGTTATTGGTTTCATCTGGGTTAATTTAAGCATATTTTAATTTTAAAAAAAGGTTTTCAAGATTACAACAAGAATCCACTAGGTTGAATTCCCAGCCCAGTTAGGACTTTTCTATGTCTAGAAGAGAGGGAGTACTTTGTTGAAACTGGAAAATGTGTCTCAGAGGTGAGGGGTGCCCCAGGGGTCAACCCTGGGACCCCTGTGGTTCCCTACATGCTGCCATAGGGCCAGTTAATATACAGAAATAATGTGTCCTACTACAACTCTGCAGATGACACTCAGATCTATGTCTCACTGCAGCAGGTGAATATGGACCAGTGGATTCACTCTGACACTGCATCCAACAGATCAGTGAGTGGATGCAAAACAACTTTCTTCAGCTAAACTCAGACAAGACTGAAGTCATAGTCTTTGGCCACAGAAACATAGAGAAAGTGTCAGCAGTCACCTCCAGTCTCTCTCTTTACAACCTTGAAATCTAGGGGGTAGTAATGGACTTGAACTTTAACAGCCACATCAAATCAATAACATCTGCAGCTTTTTACCATCTAAAAAAACAATGCAAAAATCAAAGATATACTGTCAAAACCAGACTTAGAGAGACTTGCATCCATGCATTTGTCTCCAGTAGGTCAGACTACTGGAACAGCTTTTCAGGTTCATGCAGCTAAAACCTGGAACAGTTTTCCTGAAGATGTGACACAGGCCTCTACTTTGACAATGTTTAAATCCAGGCTCAAAACGGTTCTGTTTAACTGTGCACATGACTGAAAGGTTTTTATTTTGCACTCTTCTCTTTTAATGTTAATTTTATGATGATTATTGGTGATTATTTATGTTTTGATTTGTTGTATCATAATTTCAATGTTTTTCTTATTCTGTAAAGCACTTTGAATTACTTCGTATACAAATTGTGCTATACAAATAAATTTGCCTTGCCATATTTTCCTAACCTAACCACCAGCTAATTATACCCCACACCACTTAACCTGCCCCTTCAAATGTATCACAGTCTTACACACAAACATCGGCACATAAAAGCCATACAAGACCTTATAAATGATAAATGAAACTATTGCCGGAGAACAGTATTCTTGTGAGAAAGGAAATAGGAGCACTTAGTCCCAGCGTCGAAATCTAAGTTAGAGAGGACTTTAATCTGCCCCAACCTCACCAAAGCTGCTCTTACCAAGACCAAAGGCCTGAGACCAGTTCTGCCTCCTGGGCCTAAGTGGTCTGAGAGGGGCAGATCAAATAATCATGAGATAAACAAGGCAAACAGAGCACGATGTCACGCTAAGCTAACACGTCAGCACTATTCTCCACTATGATTTGGCGTTTTTAGTGCAAGACAGGTCACTGCAGTGGGACGGTGAAGGCATGAATAATTTATACTTGAACAGATGTGAAATCTATATGTAATTGGATCCTCAAAATAGATAGGTTTAATTATCGCATATGAATATGTGTATAAAAAGCATGATACAACCTGACAAACCTGATGACTGTACATGATGTGATGTACAGTAATTTAATTAGTGAAATGCATGTTGATTGTGCTGTGGTAGCACTCTGATGGAGCGACTTAGCGTGTACCTCCCCCTTGAAGGCAAGGCAAGTTTATTTGTATACCACAAAGTAATTCAAAGTGCTAGAATAACAAAGACAACAAACAAACATAAATAATCATCCTAAAACATTTAAAGAGAAGAGTACAAAGTAAAAACATTTCAGTTATATGTACAGCTAAACAGAACTGTTTAACATCTTCAGGAAGACTGCTCCAGGTTTTAGCTGCATAAAATTGAAACACTGTTTCCCCATGTTTAGTCCTGACTCAGGGACCAGCTGGAGGCCGGTCCCTGAAGTCCTCAGAGTGTGAGATGGTTCATATGGCACTAACATGTTGGAGATGTACTTTGGTACTAGGTCATGGAGAGACTTGTTCACAAGCAGAGCTGCACTAACCTTTTTTGTACTGAAGCTACTGTAGTTGTAAATGGCACCAAACCAGTCCTGAAAAAAACCTCAAATATAATCATAAATGTCTTTTGTTAAATGCATAACATAATTAGCAAATAGTTTTGGCATTCCCGTATTCAACCTAAGACTTAACAGGGAAAATAAAATAAGTCAGACTAAAAATCATATTATGTAAAATCCATTGTTTGGAGCTTTCTACCATGTTATAACATTGTTCCCTCATCGAAAACATACCTGAAGAGGTTTTAGGCTAGTAAGGTATTAGGCTAATCACTATTTGAACCCCCCTGTCCATGTCTCAGCCCACAATCCTATGTCCCATGCAGCAAACACATGACACAAAACTCTACAACTTGCCAAACATGTCGTGATGTGCAGTAGTTTCAGGTTGAGTGACTTAGCACGGAGAAAAAAGGGAGGAATTTATTCAAATGCATTGAACATTTTAACATGTGTTTTCGGTGACATGGTAACATGGTGATCTGAACAATGATGTAGGATACCTGAGCACCTAAGGAAGTCCCCATCCAGACACATTAAGGAACATGTTTCAATTTTCAAGTACATTCAATTGTATGAACCAAAAACTGACACCTATCCAAATCCTAGCTTCTCTCTTATTTACTACACATCTTACTTGCACAAAATAATGTGATTTCTTATTTCTCCAGAGCTGTTTTTATCACTGTCAGTGGTTGCTGCAGCTGCTGAAATTGGTCTCCTATGATGGATTCTCTCTTGTATGAGTTCCAACATACTACCATAAACTCTACAGCAAATGGTTTTTTTAAAACGACTCAAACTGCTCAGTCATCTCAACTACGGGCTCCATCTTGGCTCTATTACACCAAGAGCAGAACATAAAAAAGAACTGCATTGGGCTAAATGTGAAACAGCTGCACTTAAACCACACATATATTATTCTATTTCCTCTGTGTATGGGATCGTAACGCAGGCCCAACTAAAAAATTAAAGGGGGGGACGCTGACTAAGTCCACCCAGTGCCTGCACATTAAGCCGAGGAATGGTGTTGATACTGTTGGAATGAAGCAATCTTCCCATTTGGCTCCCATTACGCTGGAGAAACATGGTGAGAAACAGTCTGTTTGAAGGGGAACTTGGCTTCATCTAATATTGGCATAATACTATCTATGGATCAACTACAATGATGCTTTGCAATCCATTAGTCATTCCCTAAGGTAAAAGTACACTATTACACCCTCTGCATTTGTTTTTTACCTATTGTGCATGCTTTGGGCATATGGAGGTAACTGGAGTGTTCGAGGAAACCTACCCAGACACAGGAAGAACGAGCAAACTCCACACAGAAAGGGCGGCTCAGAACCTTCTTGCTGTTTGGTGAGAGTATTAGCCACTCAGCCCTCGTGCCGCACATCTAGTGGTGATAATAAACTACTGTAGCCACAGCTTCCCTGAGATAGATTAACTGTAGCGAGGCTGCTAGTCTGTGCCCTATTCATAAGTATGTAAGTATGTGGATGAATTGTGTTGCCTAAGGACAGAACGAAAGCATGCACTGGTCCAAAAGGGAGTCAGTCCTCCTCCCTGTGAAAAAGGAGTAGGATCTATGTAAGTTTCACTTCTACCTACTCCTTTTCTAAATCTTATTGATTGTAAAGTTTTCAATCAATCAATCAGTTGATCAATGCTCAAAACACTGATCCACTGCAAATGTATATGCCCATCTGCTTTGACAGGGAGGTAGTTTAAGAAATCAGTGTAAAATTGAACTTAGAGAACATGGCTTGTTCTCCAAGTTCAGTCTCCACACAATTCCACACATTCATATGCCACATGTGTATATATGTGTATATGTACAGTATATGCACGTATGTTAACTTGATACAGTTTTCAAAATAGTTACTTAATAATAATAAGCTATTTAAAGGTGCACTAAGTAACTAAGTAACAATATGTTGCCTAGAAAGTTCCAAAGTATGGCTTTAAACTTACCTATTTCCATGTCAACAAGTAGGTGGTACCACTAGGCCAAGATAAAGGTCAGATCTGTGGAGCTGGGATCCCCCTCACAGTAACAAGACGTGCTTTTCAAGGTATTTGTCAATAAAACCAGACCCTCCACCTGAAATGTTGCACTGTACATCTTTAATTATCTATCTTATCTGTTTTCCCAGTCCATATACTCTTTCTAGACTTGATTTTCATTTTGTTTCCCAACTGCCTACAGTCCTGCTTTTGCCTTCAGATAGGGCGGACACACAAATAAGCATGTTTTGTGCACTATTCATTCATAAGTCATAAAACATGAATAATCAAAGCAAAGATTTTTTAAAGGCGGAGTAAAGCAAACTGTGACATCTATGATTTAATAAATTCTGTTAGACTGTTACTGTTACATCAGAATGTGGTTAATATTGCACATCACTGTCCACCATTATATTAATCTAACAATAAAACCTTGCTATTTCAATCATCTCTTTCAACTGCTACCCCATCATGAGCGAATGTCCTATATTGTGAAGTTTAGGAACTAAATCATGCTTACCGGGCCGTTCAGAGCTGAGTGCACCTGACTGCCTCCGAAGCGCTTCAGGCATTTCTCCGACCATTACGCCCATCCAGGTGTGCAGCGCGACGGGCCGACCTCTGAGCATCAAGACAAGGTCCTCCACGTGGAAAAAAAAAAAAAACGGGGACAAACACGGTGTATCCATCTGCTTCCTCACCTTTTAACTCATCATCCTGCCAACAACGCCATTGTGCTGGGCGACAGCCAGGGACGGGTCACGCTGTTGTATCACTCTAAGCAGCAAGGAAAAAGTGTCCTGCACAGTCATCCTCGACCAACAGAGATTATTGAGAAAAAGATTATTGTATGTTTTCAGCAGAGGTTAGGTTGAAACTAGGACAGTTTGTTCATAAATTCTCCATGAAATTTAGTTTTTAAATTGTGTCTTTCTAGCATATTGGGACTTAGGGCTGTTATATGACGTTATATGAACGGTGTACAATTATAGACAGCCACTCTAAATTGGTTGAAAGTTTAATTTAAAACACCTGTACCCGAGTTTTGCCATGTATTTGTGCAAAAAAAAATTGTCTTGCATATATTGTATAAGCAGCTCTAGAGTCCAGTAAGTCCATTCTATTGTAGTATAATCAGAAAGTGTGTGGTTAGCATCCTAGCAAAACAATTCAATTCAAATTAAATTCTCGTAAAGGCCAAAATCACAACAGCGGATTCCTCTTAGGGCTGAACATGAGAACTGATTTAATCAACAGAAAGTTAGAAAATCAACAATGAAAGAGAAACAGACAAGCAAATTAATCAACAGAAAACAAGCAAATGGATAACTGTCCCAGACCATCCCCTGTCCTTAGACCCTCCTTCTCGGCAAGGAAAAACTCCAAAAATCCAGTAGGAAAAAGAGAAACCTCGAGGAGAACCACAGTGAAGGAGAGTCCCACTCCCATGGACGGACAGCTGCAGATGTGTCTAGGACTAATGCATCCATTTGCAGATAAAGTTCAAGTCTATAGGGCCAGAGCCCACTTAACTAAGGGACAGAGAGGGGCCCACCCACAACAGGACGGGAGCCACCCCAGCCAGGCACTGGGTCATTCAGCCAGGCGAGGGAAGGGAGGGTCTGGGCCACAGAACAGGATCAGGCACAACAACCACTTATAAACTCATCACTTTGAATAATTAGGATGCTCGAAATGCGTAAGGTAAGTGAGGAGTAAGTTTGGACCACTGCAACCTTTATAAAGCTCTGTTTTTCATGTTTTTAAGACAGTACAGTACTTTTTAAACTACTGCTGTTGCCCAACTTGCAGATATACTTTCTAGAGTGAATCTGGCATAAACTAACCATTTTAAACATATAACTCCAAACACGTTATCAATAAGGATTCAACATGTTTAAACCCTCAAACACTGATTTATGATTATATAAGAACTTTAATTCAACACCCATTCCTCATGCTGTTTTCCGCACTTCGCCAACCTTACCCTCACACCTCTACAACAAAGGTCATGACAACAGTATATGAGCGCATCCATCCAGACGGGCTCAGTATGAACCAGCCACAGATCCCAAAGGACAGCGAGCAGATGGCCTGACCACATCGTGTCAGCACTTTCTTCCCACTGCAACATGACACACTCTATACGGTCAAACGAAACAGTAGCCATCCGCGACACCTTCAGACTCTATTTATATTGCATTTCACATCGCAGACAGGCTTTTCATACTTCCTAAAAAAAAAACGATATTCCCCCAAAATTGGAAAACCTGAAAAACTGTCATAACACAGCAAATCCAGGCTGATTCATTTTGAGGATTACGTTACATTTCCGAGTTTTCATTACACGGAAGATTTGGCGATCTCTTGTTACGCAGGATAAAAGCTTTTAAGTGGAAAAAAAAAAAGCTAGATGAAACGAATACAGCCGAGAGAGATGGCATTCCGAAGCTAGATGTGCTCACTGGTAGAAAACGGGGTGTGTGGGAGGGATTGTCTTCTCACTGGAATATCGATCTTCCCTTTCTCCAATTCCGTCCCTGTCTCCAATATCGAAGAGACAAAAACACGTAGCGTATGTCGACATTCATCAAGGGGAGTAAATGTATTGCTGGACGTTTAACAATTGTTTACTGTTTTTCGGCTTAACTTGGACCCGATCATTGATCTCAGAGACAATCCGTAGCAGAGGCGGCTCGACATTGTTTGCAGAAATGATTGCGGCGATCTCGCAGATGGGCATCAGGTGTAATTACAAAACATGGGATTTCAACTGTCAGCAAGATAAATGGCTATTTGACTGGATTTGTCTTGGATCGCGAAGGGGCTACCTGCCATTGAGGAGCTCTATTTTCTTCGCTTGGAATCTACCGTCCAGCAAAAAATATAGGACCGTTAGACCATCCTTTAACAGAAAATCTATGTGTTAAAACAAAAGGTTCTCAAGGCACTCTTCAAGTCACCTACAATATGTCGTGATGGTGGTGATAGAAGTAACTGCATCGCAAATGCCGCTGTCACCGTTACAAATAGTGTTGCAGTAGAGTATGCCAAACAACAATAGGAAGGGAGGTTAAAGTAATTGTATATTTCATTTGAGTCAGCTGTCAAAAGCTGTAGGCAAGCAGATCAAGAGAAATGATATTGGCAAGAGTACTCGCCATGGATCAAACTGATGAACTGTCTACTAGAAATAATGTTCCCATCCCTCTTGTTGCTGATCACTATTTGTCTTTAAATAAAAAAGGGATAGGCTAATCCCCAGCTAGGCAGTCATGACCAAGCCCATCCCAAGATGTAGAGATGGTCCCAGGGTGCTGCACTACTGTTGCTTTTTACAGGCTTACACAGAAGGAGGGGTGAAACTCTGAGGATAAATTTCCTTACAGAATATTAAGAAGTATACATACCCTAACATTAAACAGAGGGTATTATGCAAAATCAACTTTTTTGGAGCTTTCTACCATGTTATAACCTTTGTCCCTCACCAAAAAACATACTTGAAGAGGTTTTATAGGTCATCCATGCATGTTTCAGTGATCTTGCAATTTCTCCGGGGCCCTATTCAAATTCTTTTTGCAGTTTGATCCAGTCCAAGCCTTCACCAACTACGCTCCCACACGGCGATACACTAGAAATACAGCAAAGAGAAGGAGGACTCGGAGCGCCAAAAACTGAACCGGAACTATTTTTTGAAGAGGTATTGCAATTTTGGGCAAATATAACAAAACAATATAAAAGGTAACACGGTGATCTACCCCATAGAAGTATTATGTATGATTAGTTAGTATCAATACCCTGTGTAATAAAAAGTACTTCTGGATTGTTTACCATAACTTTTAGGTGTGGGGTTTGTCACCTGCTTGTCTCCAAGGAGATGTTGTTACATTGCCTGGGATATTAAATGTCGTGGTGTTAAAATGTCTATGTTACAATTATTCAGTTACAGGTGCTTTAGTGGCTCAAAAATCTCTTTGTGACAGGGATTGCCTCTCCACTAACCTGACCTGTAACTTGCTCAAGCTACGTCAAGTGCGTCAAGTCCATGGGTCAAATAAGTTGTGAATGTTCCAGGTACAGCAAAAAACCCCAGACCCTCCTTCAGAAAAGCTACGTAGTCCACCTTTTTCTTTCACTAAATGTAACAGTTTATGCTCTCACTTTTCTTCACTTGCCCATCAAGATGCTAATTATGTAAAATTGTAAACACAAATATTTATTTGAGCAGTCTTATCTGCTTAAGTTCGCCTGCAGCTTACTCCTGACCTCACCTCTGTAGGTCCATCGACTGCTGACTTTTCCATTCTTTTACAAATCATTAAGTGGAGCCTCAGGGGGGTTCGCAGAGGCAGGCTGCTCACAGGTGCTTCTCTCTGGAGGGGCTTTTGTGCATCGATGAATACTGCCCCGACCCGCACTGACCCTACAGCCGCTGCTCCTTACAAAACCAATCAATTGTGTTCTCTTTCTGCCCGTGCAAACCCTTACTGGAGCAAAGTAAATCCAACTGTGAATGCCAGCGCAACAGCGAGTGTTTGCCTAAATGGACAGCACAACACAACCATTTTCACAATGAAATGAACAATATGTCAATGCGGGACAACAAAAGAGCTGGCAAGTTTTTTACACCATGTTGTGCAAAGGTGAAGGTTTCAGGATATAACTTATTCTTTGTCTGTTTAACAAGCTGTGGGATGTATTGATGGGGCCAACACAGCTACATTAACCTCTAAACCATTTTGGACACTTAAGCAAGTTTTACTGACTATACAGAAAACCTAAAGGAAACCTACGGCAAGCACAGTTGAAGTAAACCTCCAGGTAAATATTCTTAACCAAAAACCTGATCAGCGAATGTCACAGAAGAGGAGGTGTTGGAGGGTCCATCACGGAAGGACCACCGGAACATATAACTGAAGCAGCTGATGTTAAGAAATCCTACCAGAAGCTAGAGAGAACTGGTCTGACGGACAGCGCAGGAGCAGACCTTGAGCACCAGAGCGATAGAGGCCCAGATCTACCACAGCAGACAAAACCCAAGGTGTAGGCTGTGCAAAGAGGCCCCCGAGACAATCCAGCACATAACTGCAGGGTGTAAGAAGGGAGAACATACATGGGACGGCATAACCAAGTGGTGGGGATAGTGTACGAAAATATTATTATGATTTGACTAATGAGACTATGACAACACCTTTAGTTTCATAAATGGACACTTAAATAGACTGTGTTCATTGTACGTTAAATTGTCCTTGCATTTTGGGTGGAATTTTGTGGATTAATGACATCATTTTCAACTTTTTTCTAAATCTCTTCACAAACTGCCCTTTTCTGATGTAAAACTATATTATATATAATCCTACCACAGGTATTATCAAATAACACAAAGTAGATTAATAATTACAAAAAACACATGCAAGGATGACATATGCACTTTTAAATCAATTATAGCTTTTCAGTTGGGACTATTTCTAACAAAAAAAAAAAAACGACATTGCCTCAAGTAAAAACGCTTCAGTAACCATGAAATAAGTAGTTGTACGAAGTAAATAAAACACCTCCTGTAGCTCTGCAACAACCCAGCCGCCTCGTGTTAAGGTGAGTGGTTAACTTAACCACCAGCTAGTGTTGGGCCGTTTTTGGAGGAAGAGCCAAATCACAGAACAGATCATAAAAGGTACAATGAAACTTTACTGAAGACAATGCTGGAGTAGTAACACTGGGTTTTGGAGTAACAGCACTATCATTTGAGATGTTAGAAGTGTCAATTCAAACATGCTTTTTCTCCTTCAAAGAGACATTTTGCGGCAAGTGATACTGTATCTTTGTATCGCCAAAAGATTTACAGGCACAAAAAAGAAACTTTATATTTGTCTTGAAAAAAACACAAACCATTTTAAACTCTTTTTAAGTTCGTACCTTATTAACTTAAACTTATGCATTTTGAGCATCCTAATTATTCACCGCAATGACTTTATAATACTTTAGATAGAGAGGAGTTTTGCCACCTCTAGCATGGTAACGTTCACTTCCTGATTATTGGGTTATAAAATGCTTCTACTCAGATTTAGCCAGCATGCAGCAACACACACAGCTTATACAATATATCTGTACTGGGGCAAGACAAATTTTGCTCAGATACAGGAGATAAAAGTCTGGAGAGCCTTTAATCACTACACTCAAAAAATGCATTTATTTCAAAATCAGAAATTTCACTGGAACTGGCAGGCAGCTTTGAACAAAAAATCCTGCACTATCTCAAATCGTCCAACCATAACAAAGTTTTTTCATTCTGTGTTCCTCAGAGCCTTTCATTTTTGCGCGGGCACTGCTCTTTCCAGATCAATTATTCTCACTAAAATAAGTAAGAGGTGCATATAAAATATTAAAGTCCGGGCTCGAACAACGGTTGAAAAGCTCCCTAACGGGGGGTGTTGTATCCTTTTATTTTTCATGACCACGGTGGAACTGTGGCCAATCGGAAAATACTGCAGAAAGGCTTGGGGACTTTGGGGGATTGAAGGGAGGCGGCGGTTTTAAAGGCACTGTACAGATTTTTTGCTATCAACAGAAAAGTGGAAAAAACAGAACTAATTCATTCAAAACAGTTGCAGTGGTCCACAGTTATCTTCGCCTGACCTAATGCGTCAGAGCATCCTAATCCCTCACCCTGTCGAGTTATGAGCACTAACAGCAACTAGCATGCTAACCGTGCACTTCTTCCCGATCCTCTGACGATAAAAACGTTGGCTTAATTAGATGCAAGACAGTACACGGCAGAGCATGTTTTGAGCATTATCTGTCTGGGGCGAGACGCGAATTTGCTCAAACGCCATGGTACAGACCCCCCCAAACCTTTGATAAAACCCTGACCACATCACAAGAACTGCTCTAACAACACTTTATGGAGAATAATTAGTGACCCTGCCTCCGCACCATAGTCTAATACACAGTACCACGCTACCTTGTGTCAGAAGGAGCCAGTAATTATAAAGTTTGCTGAAATTGAGGGAACACAATAACAGAGGTATGCACAATATTTATCAATTACTCTGTATGGAAAATGCATTACTAATTGCATCGTTAGAGGTTCTGTTAAAATAATGCCAGTACATACATAAGATTAAGGTGATTTTTACAGCTTTAAAAAATATGAAAAACCATTTGTAAACGGTTTGCAGTGTTCAAAGTTATTTCTCCTAATTATCCACCACGTCTAGGCGATTATAGGGGCTTTTTGCAACTCTCACAGACATTTGCCATCGCCGTAATGGCAACAACTAGCATGCTTCGGTTCTGCATGTATGTCTATGGACGATATATAACATGATGACACAATGTACACATCAAACACACAGCAAAAAAAAACATCTTCTCAATCCTCCTGAGAACTCAAGATAAAACACCAAACGGATTTAAAACACATTTTCAGGAGGTGTGATCTGCATGTTCTGAATGTTCACGGTCCTCTTTAGGTTGTTTGATTTTCGACAAAAACGACCAAAAAAGGGACGTTGACTAACTGAAAATCTGTGCGGCTTCGGAATAATGTTAATTCGAGAGGGTCTGTTTGTTTTAACAGACACAAAACCCGCTTATCAGTTTGTAGTTCCGGCTATTGAATCAGTTCTTTATGGCAAATAAACCTAGAGTAAAGTCTTAACTCGAAGTAAACCAGAGCTTCTCAGAACAGTGTGCAGGGCCTAATACTTCGCATCCACATCCCCTATCAGCTGCAATGTCTCCAAAACAATCAGAACTACGGTCTAAGTTCATAAAAAGCTTCAGTACTGCAGTAGTATAATGGGGCTATGTTTAGAGAGGCATTCACACAGCTGCACTTATACAGCCTCTGATGTGTGCTGTGACGGACAGTGTGTTATGTACTTTCTGAGTTACTAATGTCATACCAACCTTTATCTGCCTCCTCCAGAAGATTACTCAGAGGGCGTATGGACAGTCACGGGCTGTCTGGAATGAAATACTCCCTCTGTACAAGCACAACAGTATTATTTACGGCATTATAACAATACACGGGGTTAAAAGCACTGCAAATTAACGGTGCATCTAACCTTCGGCGGTCCACTTGGGGGGTAGGGGACCATATCGGAAACATTCGATACTGTTTTGTATAATGAACGTAAGTATGCTACTGTGCTGCGTTGACTGTACTTGGAGATCAACAATAACGTCCGGTTGCTGAAACTAAAAGCACCTTCATTGTTTTGCCATAAAAGTTAAAAGAGCAGGATGGAGGGTAACAACAAAAGCGTAATGTTAAACAAAGAAGATCTAATACAATACATCTAAAAAAGAAAATACAATAGGGTTTGTTAGTCGGTGTTGTAGTTAGCATAGATGGGAGGCCAGTGGCACACCAGAAATCTGACTAGGAAATGAAGAAGAAGCGCTGGCATGAACAGCGAAAATCTTCAGTCAGTACAACTTTTAGTCCTGTGACAGACACAGACATCTGGTTTATTGACCTTATACACTCCAGAGCTTAAGCATCTAACATAAATGACCTGAAACCACACTTTTGTTGTTCCGTTAAATGGGAATCCTGGTATGTTTCAATGGAGAATTGAGAAGACAGTTTCGTGTTAAAATATGATATGAGGAGTTTGTTTTGGCAAAATGTTCCAGTTTCATGTGCCCCCGCATGTCAACACTGCATTGATTTTGTGGGAGCGTTTTAAACGGCTTATAGTCTGTGTAGCACTTATTGCTGTCAGGACAGCACACGTCATTTTTTTGTTTGTTTTTTTTTTTACATTAACCTTACATTTAAATTAATCATACAGAGAAAGTTCAGTATATGAAATGTAAAAACAAACTAGAGGGGTAGATAGGACTAGAAACAAGGCCGAAACCCGAGACAAACTAATATTAATAAAAAAAACAAGGAAAACTTGAAGCAGCACAAATAATGAGAAAGCTAATATTAAAAAAAAAAAAAATAATGGTAAAAAATAAAATAAATTACAGTTAAAAACAAATTTTCTTTCATTAACAAAAATTACTTTTTTTTTTTTCTCAACAGAGGCTTCTATCTTAATAACGATTCATAAAGTCTGGTTGTCCATCAGCTAAAATGCCCAGAACCTATTCTGTACCGTATAGCGAAGCGTTGAATGCAGGTACTACTGCAAAAATTAAGGCAACACAGAAGGACAGCCTGGCGGCCGAGCCCACGTTCCAGACCCCACGTCCTGAATAGAGCAAGGTGAAATGAGTTATGTGAGATGATCTTTGAAAAATGTTGCGGTCATAATAATCAAGGTGAGATGGGGCACAATGATTTGGCTATATATGAGGAAAAATTCTATTAAGACTTCAAGTATTGTTCTGTAATGGACTGGTGGCCTATGTGCTCAGTTGCTAGTCATGTGCAGTTTTCCAATCACAAACTGATCACGGTGTTGCTGCAGGGATAGAGGAAGCACATTGCGGATGGGACTTCTGTTTTATTCTCAGAACTGGACTGGTCACGCATATGTGAAGCTCAGAACCTCAGAATTCACTTTTTCTACGATGCTGCAGAGGTTGCACTAGTGTTCTCGATTGCTGAAAGCATTTTTTTTGGGGGCGATTGCAGTGTGCTGGGGGGTTAGGTATTTTGTGACCAACTGTGGCCAGTATCCAGAGAGAGGCATTTCAGGTTTTTTAAACCAAAGCCATAAACTTAGCATTGAAACTGGCAACCCAAAAAGAGGAGCCTCTTGCTGCTCACTGCGTAGTAATGTCTAGCACTTGAACCAAACAAACCAAAGAATTTAATAATTATAACAAATTTGGCCATCAAGTCCAGAGCTTTGTAATTAAACAAGTAAAACAGCATTCAACAGTTGGCATTACAGTGTATCGGTAAAGGCATATGTTTGATGTTTTGGAACATTCTACCTTATATGGGGGGAAACAGGTTATGTTTATGAAAGTTTAAAAAGTTATGTTTTTGAAAGTTAATAATCCAATCTCTAAATAAAAGTATATATATTTCTACACCGTCCTGGCCAAAAAAAAAAAGCGCCACCTGGATTTAACTAAGCCAAATAGGTACAAGGCCTCCTCCAGTTGGTCATGGCCAGGTTCCAGTCAGCAACAGTCTGTGCGAAAGAATGAGGTTCAGGTCTACCTGAATATACTGAAGGACCAGGATTATCTCCACATCAATGGATTTTTTTATTTCCAAAGGATGACAATGCCAGGATTCATCGGGGTCAAATTGTGAAAAGAGTGGTTCAGGAGCAGGAGACCATCATTTTCACACATGGATCTGGCCTCCACTGAGTACAGACCTTAACCTCATTGAGGAATCTTTGGGATGTGCTGGGGAGAAGCTTGTGCAGCGGTCCGACTCGACCCATCCTCAACGCAAGTGATTGAGGGTGAAAAAATTAACGCAAACACTGGATGGAATAAATAAGCTTGTGACACTGCAGAAGCTTGTCAATATGTGCTGTTAATCATAGCTAAAAGGCAGGCTAACGGAAAATGATAGTGTGTGACCTTTTTTTTGGTTGTATGTTAATGTATGGTTTCTTGGGGAAGGTCCGTCACCTAACATGTTTCCATGGAGATGCCATTGCTTTGCCTGGAATGTTCCACCGTATGCCATTCAACTTATCTATCTCCATAGAAAGCCAAGTAGGTGATACCACTAGGTGTTATTATTAGTTACAGCAGTCAGATATGTGGAGGATACGTCTCCGCTCACCGTAAGAATATGTTTTTCCAAGGCAATTCTTTTCGCATAAAAACTACATCTATAATTGAAAAAAAAATGGTTGATTAATGAGTATACCGTTTTATGTACCTACTGGTGAAAACATTCCAGGCAAAGCAATAACATTTAAATTGAGACAATTCGGCAGCGGAACTCCCACTAGAAAAGTTACCTTTTAAGTGTCTTTCGGTCAGCCAGTGTCTTATTATTATTGTCCCTCATACTATTTTATGGATCGGAAATAGAATGTAAAAACTACGCCTGTCCACGTTGGAGCCTCTTTAGTATCAGCAGCTCACGTTTAGGATCGTAGTTTTATGACTATGTAAATGTGCTATTGGGCGTCTAACTGTCAAAATACTACACGCTTCAGTACCTATCTGGCGTGTGCCTGGAAAGTGGGAACAGCCCCAGTGACTAGGCGGAGTCTCGCTGATAGGGCTTTCAAAGAAAGGGATAAATATTACCAAAATGGACAGGCTAGCATCACTCCGTTCCGCCACAAAAAGTTCCATGTTAAGGAATGGGATTTCGATCTCTCCTACAAAGTCTACTTTAGCAAACCGCAACCGGTACAGCCGAGCCTGACTGGAAGTGCCTTGTTGGATCGAGTGAACCTTGTTACAAATCCCCATCACTGTGGGATAAAAGTAATAGTTAGTCGGAGGGGCTTGTTAGCATAATAGACTGAAGATGTCAAGTCAGAAAACTTACGATACAACTGTGTTGGGAGAAAATCACGAGTTAAGCCTCTACAGTCTACACACAGACACATAGCTATGTGGCAGTGTGGCAATAGATCCCCGTTAAAAGAGTAATTCTAATAAGTTGCAATAGTTTTTATGAAGGTTTTACATCAGAGGTCTTTCAAATGTAATATGCTCATTTCTTTCCTTTTTTCTTATGAGTTGCGATATTAAAACTCCATACGTGATTTTGATTACTAAGAATATATTAATACTCACTACCAATTCCGATACCATCAAGCTGATAATAAAACACTCCTTAGACAATAGTATGTGATTGTCTAAAGTATTCTTTCTTTTGTATTAACCTTGTGTCCTCCAGGTACGTTCCATAGTGGTCCATTGGTATATACTAGTTTATGTGTCTTATACTTGTTTGATACAGCTCAATATCATCCTAAAGCCATTCAGGAAAGGTTCATTCTGTCCTATGAATGTGACAGTTTGTGTTTTTTTAGAATTGTTATGTTACTTGTTCAAATGAGTATGTAGTTTCAATACTAGATTTAGCATCGCTTAGTATCTGATTTTCGATACTTTGAAAAACCCTAGTGTTTACCATGCCCTCACCTCTAAAAGCTTTGAAATAGAAACAGAACTAAGGTTGAGATGGGTACATACTGAAAGATGTACATCGTGAAATATTGATGACAGTAGGGTTCTGTGTTTCCATTTAATACAGTGAGTTGAGGAACGTTTTTTTGTTGAAAGAGACAAAAAAAAAAAAAAAGAAAAACATTCTTACTGAGCGGACTCGCCTCTCCACAGGTCTGACCTGTAACTTGGCTTTGTGGTGTGACCTGCTTCTCTACATGGAGATAGAATATGTTTGAAACATTCCAGGAAAAGCTATACCATCTCCATAAATCAGCATGTCTAGAGCAGATGGAAGACTCTCCAGCAGAAAAGTTAGAGTAATTAGGTCGGCTATAGTATTTGAATTATTGTATTATTTGTATTTTTTTGTTGGAAAATCTCAAAAATCCAATAAATGAATTAATTTGTAAGCAGGGCCGGCCTAGTCTATAAGCAGACTAAGCAGCTGCTTAGGGCTCGAGGCTGGCAGAGGCCCTAAGCAGTTGTAAAAAATGCTTAGGGCCTCTGCCAGCCTCGATGTAAGAGCCCATACAAGAGCCCATACATTTATGTTGAAAATAATATGTGTTTACAACAGCCTAAATATCCCTCTCAAACATTACATTTGTTTTATATGTATAGTAGCAAAATATCTGCTGCTGCTACATTTGTATTTGAGTCGGGCAGAGGTGAGGCCAGCTATGTGTTCACCCCGGTGCAAGGACCTTTTATAATGTAAATGTAAACCCCTGTCGCCAAATGCAACACATTAAAATTTAAAAAAATCTTGACCCCCCTTATATGTTTGTGTACTGTTCTTGTGACGATGGTGAGTTGCGACACTTTGGATGTTTCAGTCTGATGTTGGTCATATAAATACAAATACAACTGGTCAAGGTGATGAGAGCAGAGTCATAATGTTTTTTTGTAAAATGTGAATCACAAATAGCTGATCCAGGAGGCATCTGCTGTCGGGGGCCCCAGAAAATAAATTCAGCTTAGGGCATCCTGAAAGCTGGGGGCCGGCCCTGCTTTGTAAGGCTTCTAAACCCTTTTTTAACAGCAGCCATGAGTAAACGTGTGCCATTGGACACAACAAAATGACTTCTGTATTTGTCTATTAACAATACACTGATGCTCTCACACTCATACTGTACTTTTCAGTTCCATCAGCTGTCACCTTCAATCCATCAGAGAAGTTTTTTTTTTCGTGCAGGCATTTTACATCTCAGGACAGGTGCAAAAATGTATTACTATGTTTACACCAATAATTAACAGTCCATAGGTTTTTGAACAAACTCTATTGTCCAATGTTTTACCAGGTGACAAGAAGCAGGGAACAATTTGCCTGTGCGCCCCGGGATACTGCAAGAATGGTGTGACAGATAAAAAGTCAATGACAAAATAACCTCGGGCAGGACAACTGGAGCTTTTTTTTTGGAAGTAGCATGTCCTCCAGTCAGCACTTTAAAAACACTTTTTGGTAGACTTTACTAACAACGAAGAGGTTTCTAGGCCAGTGGGCATAACAGACAACACAGCAAAATCGCACTACTTGGTAAAATAACAGACGTTCATTTGTCATACTAGTCCCACATTTGTTATTTTTTTCAATAAGGTAACAAGATGTTTCTATATATCTACCCAAAAGACAAAAAAATCATCCAGCTTAAGGTAGTTCTGATCAAGCCTAGCTGAGATCTGTAGCCGTAGCGCTCACGGCTCCTGACAGGTTCCCCCAGCGGCACTAAAGGGATGGGTCAAAATTCCTCACGGGGATTTAAAGGTCATGTACTCAATTTTTTCCTGTATTTGAGCAAAATTTGTCTGTCTGCCTCAGTTCAGATATATTGTAAATGTCAAAGATCAAAAAATATGTCCTGCTATGTGCTGTCTGCCTCTAATTATGAAGCGTTTTATTTGTGTGATCAGGAAGTGCCACGTTAGATTGTTGTGAAAAGCTCTTATAAACTCATCATGGTGAATAATTAGGATGTTCGTAATGTATAAAAGTTCATGATGAATAACTTTGGACCATTGCAAAGCTTTTAAAATGTCAGTTTTTTCACGTTTTTATTAAGGCAAGCCGTAAAAATTAGGTATAGTGGACTTAAGTGGCTAAGGGAGGAGATTACAGCAAAATTACGAAATTGTGTGTTTCATGCCAAGTGTGTGGTGTATTTTTAAGTGGGATGGGTGTATTAGGTGAAAATCAGTTTTTAATGAGCACATTTTAAGATGTTTATAACGGGTTGTATTTTAAATTGGATTCATGCAGGTTTGAGTAATCCTATATTGTCTTGCATTTGATACTTGAGAGCTTAGAAAAGTCCTTCCTTCACCAGCCGTCTATCCCCAGCCGCACTTCTCTGTACTTACTTGGGATTATAAAAAAAAAAAAAAAACTAAAAAAAAAAAAAAAAAAAAAGTCAACTCCGGGTGTGTGTATTGGGTTCCCACATTTTCAACAGAAAAGCAGCTTCTTCTGACTGTGAAATTCCACTATTGAGGAGACGGGGGGCATTTCAGTTCTGCAGTTTTAAACAGGAAGCCAACGGGCAAAGCCTTTGTCCACTCAGCTGCTTTTGCTTGGAACACTGGGGAAGACTGGAATTGGCTGCACTCTTACCCTTAAATGTCTTTTAAATCTAATGTGAAAGCATTAGACTGCCTCCATAATGTGCACCTGTTTTTTTCCTAATCTGTTTAAACTCATATTATATTGTTGTTGTATGTGTATATACTAACTGTGCCCTCTTGGCCAGGACTCTCTCAGAGGATCGGTTTTAATCTAACATTTCAGCTCAAATATTGTGAATTACAGTGAACAAAAAATGTAAAATAATTATCTAGTTTAATACCAAATAACCTGTAAAAAACAACCAAAAAAAAACAAAACAGACTACATGTCCGCTTTAAAAATATGCCCGTAGCATTCCCTGGAAATTACACAATTCTACCTGTAAGTACAATGTCACCAACAACAAAAGTACATAAAACATGCATGGATAAAATTCATTTTGAGCTTTTTACTTAAAAATCACTATAAACTGTTAACACCTTCCAAAAAGAACACTATACGCACAACTGCCTGCTTTCCGCCCCTGTGCCCGTGTTTAAATGTGGCATCTTCCAAACAGGTTTCGTAGTAGTAAACCTTAAATTTGCTGTTACGCCCTGTATTCCGGGTGGAGTGCGCGTTAGAGGTGAAGTGTAAGGCAGAGCGTAAAAAAAAAAAAAAAATTACTAAAGGTACAACTATGTAACTTTTCCCAGTAGAGGATCTGCTGTCTGCTGCCTTTGTTAGAAAATGCCTCCACAATATGCCATTAAACGTATCTATTTAGCTTTTCCCCCCCCCAATTATCAGGTTTGTTACTGCGGAAAATTGGATACCATTAGACCTTGAAAGACACACATATATAAAATGAGGTCAGGGGTCACCTTGCCGCAATCTGACCTATAACTTGCCTGCCATGTTTTCATTGAGGTAAGGTTAATCCAGAGGTGGGTAGTACTCAGTTACATTTGCTTAGTATACATTTAGTTGAGTAGCTTTTTAAAGAAGAGTACTTTTCTAGCAGCGTACTTTTTACCCCTACTGGTGAAAGATTTTTAATAAAGTAACAGTACTCTTGCATCAGTAAAAGTTTTGGTTCCTCTTTCAAATGTGTGAATAAGTCTAAATGTGACAAAAACCCTGTATATGTGACAACATGAAATGATTTGAAACATGCGTTTTCTTGCGTGCTTTCTTCCAGACCATGATTCAGTTTTTCAAATTTTTGTGTATATCCTTTGAAAATGACCAGATTTTGTGCCCCGACATAATTTGAGTTTGTGTCTTTCCAATTACATCCATCCCATTTCCGCTTCCGCTTATCGGGTGCCGGGGTTCGCGGGGGCAAGCAGTCTAAGCAGGGACTCCCAGACTTCCCTACCCCAGACCACGTCCTCCAGCTCGTCCGGTGGGACCCCAGGGTGTTTGTTCCAGGCCAGCCCGAGACACAGCGTGGTGTCCTGGGTCTGTCCCTGGGGCCTCCTCCCCGGTTGGGACATGCCCGGAACACCTTCTGGAGGCGTCCCAGGAGGCATCCCTGAGCAGAATGCCCGAGAAGCTCCTCAACTGGCTACCTCTCAACTGTGGTAGGAGCCAGCGGCTCTACTCCGAGCTCCCTCCCGTGTGTCTGAGCTCCTCACCCTGTGTCTCTAATTTCCAGTTCTATCAATTTAAAATTTAAAATCAAGTGCTACGTCCTACAGTTACTCTTTTTAGGTACTCTTACTTGAGTAGTAGCCTTTTTTTTCACTCTTACTTTTGGTAATTTATTGAAACTTACTACCTTTGTTACACATCTACTTGAATAATATCATTTGAAGCAAAGTACTCTTAAAAGCCCATACAAATTTTGCCTACTCCTCTAAAGAGTTACTGTAATACTATGGAAACATTCCACAACTAAGCCAACACGCCGGTAGTATTAGTCCTGAGGCGCCTCCCCCAAATAGGTCACACACCTTTCACTGCAGAAAAATCGTTGTAAATAACCAATGCCAATGCACAAACAAGTCCCCCCGCTTTCCCCCGCCCTGCGCCTCCTGTTTAATGGCGCCCGTCCCAAAACCAGGTTTCAAGTAGTAAAACTTTAATTTGCTTTATTTCCGGTGGGTGAGTGGAGGTGAAGTGTAACACGGAGCTTGTAAACAACAACACTCTGAGGGAATATGAAAAGGCAAGCGGGTGCAGCGGGAGAACTGATCGGGAGGAAGCATGTTGCTTGCGTGGGATTACACCGGGAGCGCATGAATATGTACAGTGCGATGGTGGGAGAACTCCATTACAGAAGGCGCTGAGCGTAATGTCGGCCTCATATGGGAGCGGACACGACGGGTCAGGCAGGCCGGACGGACCCCAGGAGCTAACACACCACAAAAAAGCCCACTGTGCGAGCTAAACGTACTGCATCTTGCGCTAAACTGGTCTGCAAGGGAAACAAAAAAACACCAGAGCTCAGAAGACGGATATTTGGAAAATTAGCGGTGCGGAGTGTGGCAAGCGAAAGCGTGTTACCTGGAACAATGTGCTACAGAGGTAAGGTGCAACAGGGCTGGGGAAGGAATAGTGGTGGACAATAATGAACGCAAACTTGATCAGTTCACTACTGATGGCAAAATACCATCAGTATAAAACTCAGCCAGTGTTTCGCAAATATAGTTTTCATCTATATATGAGAATGTGAATTTAATGAAAAATCAAGAGGTACGGGAGGCCTGGGGGATGCGAGCACTTTATCAGGGGGGTACTCGGTAGGATTTTCGTTTATGAAGAGGTGAAATATAATAGTATGATTTGTATACATTTTTATCCTGTACGCGACATTTTTGTGGTGAAGATGTTGGATGTTAATAGAAGACCTATTGTGCTTAGTGTTGCTCTATAGCTCAGTCTATGACACTGGGCTCATTATGTTATAATTGCACATTAATCACAACATTCATCTAAAATTACTTAAAAAAGGAAACAAAGTCTGTTAGGCTGCTGCAGCAGAAAACTGAGGATGCCCAGTGGAAGTTGCCGTTGCAGTAACACATGTCCAAAAGGACCCTGGAGAAACCACGGCTCCGTTTGTGCGTACATGCTTGCCTAACCAAAAGAAAGGCACAAAATAAAATTTAAAAAAGTCAAATTTCAAACAATTCATAAAGCCCAAGAGTGCCACCTGGTGGTGTGTGGTTCTTTAGACCTGTGCACGAGAAACATAGTGTAGACCAATATTACTTAAAATGAACGGTGGTAGTGATGAGAGGTGACTGTTGAGCTGGAAAACAACCCAAACAAAATGTCTTCTCAGCAAACCAGCGGTTGATGAAAGGTGTGTGGTTTTTGTTGTTTTGTGAAGTCTTTCTTTTTAGAATTTTTGTAGCTTGCAGAATGTCTAATAGGTAGTTTTATATTCTTTTGGATAAAATTAGCGAGCACAAGGGGTTCAAATTTGGCCCGATCCTAAGTAGGGATAAAGAAAATTGAAAAAGGTTGATATTTCAATGGTCGCGAATTTATAGCAGTAATTGAATGCAATGTTCGTAATTTTCAAAAAGAAGGAAAAGGGTTTCGGGTTCTTAGGGGCTACGCAATTCTGTCCGAATCCCGCCCACATATCACCATTAAGAAATAATTGGTGTAGGAAATAAGTACAAGCTGTGGGCGTGTATGCAGGTGTGGAAACCAGGGGACTGATCGACTAATATGGCATTTGAAAATAAGCAATTTAACGATTGCTCAAAACAAAAACAAACCACTCCAAATAGAAA
>JAIEZT010000977.1:0-26356 GCA_019594935.1 Periophthalmus modestus | reverse complement strand
CCAGGGTGCTTAGCGGTGAGGAGTGGTCAGGTGCTTGGTGGTGTAGGAGAGGGTGCTCTTAGCGGTGAGGACGTGGTCAGGTTGCTTGGTAGTGAGGACGTGGTAGGCGTGGTAGAGTGGTCGCTCTATAGTGGTAAGCCGGTGTCTGTTGCAGTGTCTGTGTGCATTGGCCGTTTCCATGGAGACGTGTGATATGTGTTTCTGAGAAGAACAAGTGGGGGACTTATCTCAAGGTTCATCTGTGTTTTCAGATGAGAGTGATGAAGACTAGAAGGCATCAAGCTCCTCAAATCAACTAGTAACTACTACTACTTACTAGTACTAGTACCATTGATAGTCCGCTTTCTGCTGCTACAGAGGACAGAGCAGGACCTGCACATTGCATGAGGGATCCTGGGGTGCCTACCACAAGACCCTGGGGCACGACCAGCTGCAGTTCAGCGCAGTCAGGACCATTCACTGCAGAGACAGCAGGTGCAATGATTTGCATTAGATTTGGATGACAATACGTACATTAATAGAAACATGTTCAACACCAAACACGGTTAATATGTGAGGTGAACCAGGAGCAGGCAAGAGCCCCAGTGCCACACAGCTGGAGCACATTTGGACATGCCTACTACTCGGCACAGAGAGTACCCAAAGTTACAGGAACAATTCCTTCCTGGATATTCACAAGGTTCAGTATGAAGCATGTCCCCTGGAGCTGAAAATCATATTACTAAACTGACAGTGTTGGGCATCTTACTTAAAAAATTTAAATGGTTATAGTTACAAGTACTTCTCCCAAAAATTAACTGAGTAGCACCTCACTTACTTTTTGGAGAAGTAATAGTTACTAGGCAAAGTAACTATGCCGTTACTTACTTTGTAAAACAATAAAAAACACAACAGATGTGAACCTTTACCATTTATTTTACTTTAAACAGATTGCAATTATATTGCATGGGTTTAAAGTGATTCATATTGACAACAGCCTGGACACTGGTCAGTCACATTTAAGACAAGGTGAATATCGACTAGTTTTAACGCCCAACTTAAATGCGCCGTTCAAACGGCGCATTTAAGGGACTTTAAGGGACTTTGGTGAACTGAGACACGGCCTGCGCCCCGCCTTGCTCTCACGAGATTCCCGTTACCGGCACACAGGTACGTCAGAGCAAGTTGGTGGCATCTTGGACACAAAACTAACCGGCTTGCACCGCGAGCGTATCTGGGCCCGACTTGCTTCATCTCAAAACTACGCCGTTAGTAACGCCGTATAGTTAAACTCCGTTATTCCCAACACTGCTAACTGATACTAAAACTAGTATCTAAACTAGATACTACATTGAGCAGGTATAGATACTAAAGTCACTTGCACAGGACAGAAATGAACTGTTCCTGAATAGCTTTAGACTGCTGCCCCCGCACCCGGGCCTGGATAGCAGAAGAAAATGGATTGAGGATCCTGAATGTTCTACAACAAGTATAAGACCACATTGGCTGTATCTCAATTCTCAAAAATGCACCGTTCAAAGTGTGCATTGAAGGGCACTTACGTAAATTACTTAAGGCCTTTCCCATTTCATGCACCCTACGAATGCAGCCGAAAATGTGCCCTGCGTGTTTCAGGAGATCGGCCGTAGCTGAAGTGTGCGTCCGAGCATACTTTGCACACTGCTATATCCCATCATGCACCGCGCCTACGCAAAAATGGACGTGCGCTACGCAATACACGTTCAAATGTAAGTGCGTATTATGTCACTACAACAGTGCGACATGACACTGTTAAAATTTGAATAAAGACATTTTCAGGTCAGTGTTTGATGAATATAAAAAAACAGCTCTGGCACATTCAGGTGTATTGTGCAGTACATTATTCTGGACTGGTTTGGGAACAAAAAAGTGCATTGAATACAGGAATTGGCAGTTATTCCAGGCCAATAGGAAGATGAATAATACATTATTATCATTAGAAAATAATTATGGCAATAATAAGAATAATAAGATGAAATGAACTGGCACGGCATAGAAGGTAAACAGCGCCCTCTACGGTATTAAAGTGGTTTAGCCACAGATAAAATTAAACCTGCCCCAAATACAGAATCGTTAAACTGTAATATCCCACTTTATGTACAACTAATAAGTGTGCTCTGTTTATGGACTATGAATGTAAAAATGATATTGGTTACCTCTGTGTGTCTGTATAACATTTTAACGAGGTAATTTAATTAAGGTTATGGTAGAAGTACAATTGGGAGAAAAATCACCTCGAATCTTATTTTTGCCTATTGATATTCAAAGGGAAAGATGAATTATTTACTTCATTCAATCTAAACAGAAAAAACGTCTGTGACGATGACACATTGCGACTCTTCTTGTATTAAATAATAAAGAATTAAAAATAAGACAAATTTTTGCAGTGTCCATTTACACCTTAGTTAGTCAGCAGCCGTCACGGTTGCTAGGCGAGTGTAATGTAAGCTACATAACATAAGTGAGCACAGGCAGCGGTGGAAGTACGCTCCATGGTGTAGGCCTGTCCCATTTCAGCAAGATGGCGGATACACTGAGGAGTACCCTTTATCGGCCAGGTACTTGTGAAGGGTACGTCGAACTGGCATTTGTCGAATTGAGACGCGGTCCACAGACTAGAATACGCCCATGGTACACTATAGCCTCATTTCCACTGGCACCATTCACTGTTGCCATCTTGGCTCAGAACAGTTGGGGAGCATTTTGATTACAGACGGCCAGGCCACTTTTGGGCGTGACACAGGTCTAGACACATCCAAAGGTGTGACGTAATGGACAGCTATAAAAACCCACCACAATGAGGTCGCGGAGGTCATGACATTTCTGGAAAAAGGATCATCATTAAGACGGCAAAAAAAAACGGATAGATGGATCATGCACAGCTGAGCTACCCCCCATGAAACTTTACGCGACAAGAGCGAGTGGAGGGAGCAATCCCCTGTCAAGGTTATTTCAATAAATCCATGGGTCCCAAGCATTCCCAGACCCTTTTGGACGGTAGTACCTCCAGCGGTCCGCTTTGGGACCCCTAAAAAGGGGTTACAGATCGCTTTATGCAGTGGAACACACTCGGGGTCTGCATCAAACTGGCCGAACCTACCTGGACAGATGTACACGTAGGCATCACAATAATGTGCTGAAATTTGTATTTTAAGTAATAACCGTACAGCAGAATAAACCTGAGTTATTTACACTTTTCTAAATGTTTGATATTTTAAAAACATGAGCTCCAAGTATCTATAGGTATATTTTTTCCCATGTATTTGAGCTAAACTTATCTTGCCCCAGTACAGTTATATAGGTATACGGTCAAAATAATTCAGCTCTGTGCTGTCTGTATCTAATTGTAAAGTGTTTTATTGCCAGAGAATTAGTAAGCACACTGTTTGCATGCTAGTTGTCATTAGTTTACCATCAAGACTACCCTCTGGTAAAACTACGCTCTGGTCTCTGAGAGCTGTTAAAAGCTTATAGACTCATCACATTGAATAATTAGGATGCTCTAAATGCACAAATTAAGTGAAGAATATCTTCACTGTTAAAATGAACTAGTTTGAAATGTTTATATTTTTAATGAACTGAGTTCTGTTTTTCACCATAATCATAGCGACAGGTCTACATGCAGTGCCCCAGGGGTCTTAGGCTCCTGTAGAAGACATGCTTTATTGTGTCCTGTGATGAGTGTTACTGAAGATGCAGCACAGATATTACCATTAGTCTGTCTCTCATGAAATAGTCACATGACCACAGCCCACAGTCACATGACCACAGCCTCGGGTCCGGTCAACATGACCACAGCCTCCGGTCACATGACCACAGCCTCCGATCACATGACCACCAGCCTCCGGTCATATGACATAGCTTGTTCAGAATAGGGTTGTCAAAGGTATTGAAAATCACATACAAAACAATACTAAACTAGTATTGAAACTAGATACTCATTTGAGCAGGTATCACTACTAAAAAAAAGTCTCATTCAGATGATAGAAATTAACTGAAATTCCTGAATAGCTTTCGACTGATCATGAGCTGTATCAGAAACTAGTAAGACCGATAGACTAGTAAACGTCCCCTTGGACCACTATAGAACGTACCTGGACGACTGAGGGATTACACAGGCCACAAGGTAATATAAAAGAAAGTACTATGATTTAATGTTGAAAATCACATTCTATTACAGAGTGTTTTTTTATTATCATTGTGGTATAGGGAATCTGTTTTGAGTATCAAGTATATTCCTTTAGTATCAAAGGTAATTTGAAAATTTTTACATGAAAGGTTTTCAGTGTATGTTAGCTCTGAGCCCGTGAGGAGAGGGATGCAGACAGTTACACACAGGGGAAGCACTGAAGCATTGTGCTGTGTGTAAGGGCTGCTCCTCTACTGCACGTGCCTCCAGGGACAGGGGCATTTTTATGGATCACTGGAAATTGTGAGATTGGACTTTGTGTCAGCCGATTCCTCGACTTGACTGTGATATATGATGTCTTTCATAGAGGATCAGCAGAGTCACAGAAAACAGTGCAAGCCTGTAAGGCGTAGTGTAAGCCCTGTGTAAGCTAGACTTTTGTCATTTAGTTGATTAATCGGCTGATAGTGTCCTAGTTTATTGAAATTTGTATTGTTCAACTAATAATTTTATTTAGATTCTAAGAATTTATAAGGGACAACAGCAGAAATGTGTTGGTGAAAGATTTAGTATTTGTATGTAAAAAGGTACATTGATCTCATGACTACTCACAAGTTGAATCTGTCTTTATATAAATACATTGTTTCTTAGTACTTTTTCTGCATAATCAGTAGTTTTTGCATGAACTCCCATGCAGTGAGTGGAGTTTGGGTCAGATACTTAGAGATGCGTAATAACTTCGAGAGCTTTTACCACACCCCCTTTTTAGTTGACTAATTGATCAGCAGTACATGTCTTTAGTCTACCGCAGCTCTAATCTCCAATTGGGGAAGATGTCTCGTCCTCCTCTCCTGTTTTCACACAGGCTTGTCCTAGTGGTATTGTGATGGCTCCTGTGCTGATGGCTCTGGTATGTGTTCTTGCTGCTGCTGTTATTGCTGTTGCCTGAGGACCTTGTGACTGCCACTTGTGACTTGTTTGTCGAGTGTTCTGGAGATGTTTGCTGTAGCTGCTGTGGCTCTCATCCCTGGAGCCAAACTCTAAACGGCGACAGTGGATTGGCTGAGCCCGGAAGACAGACTCTGAGCCGAGGCTGCTAACTGGTGCTGCCCTGCTGTGGGTGTGGCTTAGCGCAGACCTCTCCCTTCACTACCACTTCCTCTGCTCTGAGGCCACTTCATCTCGGCTCCCTCTTTTAGGTAATTTATTTATTAGTTTTTGATATTTCTGTCTGTCTTTTGCGGAGTTTTATGTCGGATGTGTGGTTTGGTTTTCACAATTGTTTGTATTATCAAGCATTTAGGTTGTTTGTGATTAACTTCACAAGCAACTTCTCCGACTCTATTCTTAGTCTTCAATCTTTACCCTTGAAATCTAATTAAAATGTATCCAATTCAAAGTAGGACATGGGCTGTACCTCAGTGGAGCTTAGCTGATGGTGTGTGGGTGTGTTTTAGCCATGGGGGTATTCTTGGGGCGGGGATTCAGTTCACAATAATGTTGTTACGATACCAAAATTCCAAACTCTATTTGGACACTAAGGAATAGACTCCATACTCAATGCAGATTCCGATACCACGATGATAACGAAAAACACTTTTAGAATAGAACAGAATGTGATTTTCAACATTAAATAGTTGTTTTTTATATTACTATGAGGCCTTATATCTGTGTGTAATCCCTCAGTCGTCCAGCTAGGTTCCATAGTGGTCCATAGGCGTATACTAGCCTATTGGTCTTTCTAATTCAGAAAAGGTTCATTTCTGTTCTGTGGAGTAGCTACTTTCTGTACTAGCTTATCGATTAGGATCTGGTTTTTCGAGACTTTTGACAATCCTAGTCCACAGCCAAAGAGTAGGTCATGCAGGTCTACAATATACTGAACAACACTCATCAACTACTCTAGTAGATGTATTCACACACTTGTCCTAGTTTGATACTGGTTTAGTTCCTGATTCTGTTCTAGTCCTGGTTTAGTTCTAGTCTAGCTAAGGTTTATTTTTAGCACCAGTTATGAAGTGAAATGTTGGAGTGATGTTGAAATGGGCGTGTGAGCTCCAAAGTGATCCTCAGGATTACTGCATGAAATCCTGCTCCAAAAATAAGTATTTCAAAACAAGTTTCATCCAGTGTTGTTACTCATAAAATTTGTTTGGGTCTTTTGTGTCTCCCAATAGAGAATACTTACAACATTAGGAACTCTGGAAGTCGACCCTTTGGCTAATGTCACTAAGGTCTGGTTGTGGCTGGTTTTAGTCATGTACCGATATTTTTAGACACTATGCTTTTTCAAATGGTTAATGATCAGTTTGATCCTCTGTCAGTAAAAGTGTGTGATTTGGAGCATGTGTTAAATGGCACTATTTAAAAGTCAGCATTGTTTATCTTGAAATTAAAGCCTCGGTATCTATTTTTTTTTTAGCCAAAAATAGTTGAGTGAGGTCAGTGGTGAGAAAAAAAAAAAAAAAGAGTTAATTAAGAGATTGTTCTGTCCAGAGGAGTTGACAGGGGAGACAAAGCGGTCTGTTGTCCTGGGCCTCAGAGTGCTGGGGGCCCAAAATTGGAACCTTATTAGCCCCAAATTTCTGTCTGTTGTATCACCTGACTGGAAGTGAGCATCAATAGTATCGGTTATTGTATTATTTTTCTGTAGTACTTCACACTTCAAAATGTGTTATTGTGATAGGCGTATTAATATGTGGACCGGTCCAGGCAAAGTTTTTGCTGCTCTATGACTGTATGATCACATGGTACTGATCACATGGTACTTTGAGTGTTACTGACACTGGGATACACTCATTCACTAATTTGAATCTGAAATGAAGATCTTAACCTGATTGTGTAAGTAATTATCAATTTTCTGTACTCCAATTTCTTGTTTAGAACTACAGTGAAAAATGATGTAGTCCCATCTTTTAGATGTAGTCCATAACAGGACTTATAGTCCTGTTATGGACCTGTTTAGGTCTGGTGGTACTTGGGAAGCCAAATCTTTTCTTTTGTGGTTTCTTGGTGTGGAAACATTTGCATTAAGCAGCTTCAGAGAACGGGCTTAGAAGAGGAAGCTCTATACTGTTAAGTAGTAGTGAATAACAACATTCCTATTTGAAACATGCGTATGCTAAAAACTGTGCTGGGAACAGGGTCGTTCTGTGAGGTTGACAGCAGCAGAAACAACGTATTCCTGTGAAAAGAAAGTTTTGTGCATCATTACAGCCTCATTTCAAATATCCTGAGTGCCTGGAGGGAGCTGAGCATATCACATGACCTGAATAGACTCACTACTCAATACTGATTCTGATACCACAATAATAATAAAAAAAACCCTCTTATTTAGACAATACAATAGCAGTACTTTCTTATATATTACCATGTGCCTTATATCTGTGTAATTCCTCAGTCGTCCAGATGGTTTCATAATTGTCCATGGGTGCATACTAGTCTATGTGTCTTATACTTGTTCTGATACCTCAAAATCATTCTAAAGATATTCAGGAAAGGTTCATTTCTGTCCTGTGAATGTGACTTTTTTATGATCTGCCTGCTCAAATGAGTATCTAGTTTGGGTACTAGTTTTAGTATCGATTAAGTATCTGATTTTCCATACTTTTGTGACAATCCTATTAAGGAGTCAAACTAAGCCAGCACTTGAGACCCTTTCCTGAACTATTCTTATAGAAGATCAGATCACTGATGTATTCGTCCTGTATTTTTGTGGCAAATACTAAATTGCAACACATGTAAAAAATGATCTAGTGAAAAATATCTATATTTTTTTCCATGTTCGTCAGAGGTGCGTAGTATTGGTTACATACTTTTACTCCTACATGATTAATATTTTTATTAACGAAAGTCCACAAGTGACAAAAGCTTTATGTTGACAATATGAAATTATGTGAACATTGGTGTTAGTACAATACGCCTTCAGATATGATTCAGTTTGTCTCAATTCTGTGCATTAATGTTTTTTCTTCAAATTACATAAACTTCAAATTGTAAAAATAATGTTACATCCTGACAGTTAATTTATTCTTACTTGAGTTGTAGTTTTTCCAAATACTTTTTTACTCTTACTTGAGTCATTACTTGGATCATTACTTGTACTTCTGCTTGAATAATATTATGTTGAAGTTAGATAATTTTTGTCTACTCTATCCACCTCTTGTATTGGGTTAAGTGCTAGTGTGTTACACCTTCTTGAGAAGCTCTAGTCCAAAAAGTGGTAAAATAGTAAAAAATATTAAATAAATAGTTAGGGACAAAAATGTGTACTTCCACAATTGATTTGTTACAGATTATATCAAAATCTACCCTTGTGTCGTTCCTGTGGACCCAATCTCGTCCAGCGGGGCTGGCCGACAACACATTTTCCTACACCAAGACCATAGTCTGGGACCAGATCTAATCTCTCCGAGTTCAGCGACTGACTGGCAGAAAATGCATGGTGGGTTTGTATCAAATCAATGTCATCTTGAGTAAAACAGGAGACTGAAAAATATTTGGCTTTTGCAGAATCAGTGAGTGAAGGTGTGCTAAATGCTGTCATATGCTCTGAATGACACAAAGACATTAGAAAGCAAATGTCTCTCATATTTGTGAGATGTGTGGCGCTTTAAACAACAGCAGTGATAGGACAATGGAGAGTCACAGGACCACTGTGAGGAGCTTTCATGTGGCTCGTCTAATCACATTTGTGTCCACAAAAGACACTATTGTGAGCACCGCGTCAACAATAGTACCACTAAGCTATACCAAATGTGTCTAGTCTAGTACTGTGTAGATATGAGACAAAGCTTTATTTGTCCCATAATGTAAAGGTAACACTTATTTAAGGTCCTGTACTACACAAAATGTATTCTTGTGAACATTTTGAGCTTTGGAGATGTAGATGGACTAATAAACCAGAATTACTCAAACATGTGTGAATGAAACAAAACACAACTCCAGGTGTGTTTTTGATGAGGGAACAACATTATAACATGGCTAAAAGCTCACAAGAAGGCATTTGGTTGTAATATAGGACCTTTCAATGAAGATAATATTCACCTTATTGAGCAAATAAATGTTTATCTCATATCCACACAGTACTAGATTAAGTCTAGACACATCACAAAATATTATATATAATATGGGTCCTTTTTGTCCCACAATAGGGAAAGTGCGGCTAAAGGCTTTCTCACCAGAGCCAAACATATTTTCAGAAGACAAGAGCTTCAAGTGTTTGTTTTCCTAGTAAAGCCCTTGAGGTTTAATCCTTCTGACGATACACCACTTACACTTACACCTCACAACAAGAGGTTCCAAGGTCCTGATTGGTGTGAGGCTTTGCTACATTTGTACTGGACAAGAAAGGGTTACGGTTAAGCTAGTGAGTTACACCATCTTGAGTAGCTATAGTTACAAAATTAAGCGGTAACATGACAACAAAAATATAAAAAAAGTTAATTTATTAAAAATAAATAAAACTGTCAAAATGTATTTATTACAAATTATCTCAAAATCTCATCTTCACCCAAAGCATAAAATTGCATACTCCTGGCTATAGGATTTGTCAGAGGTCGGTAGTACTAAGTTACATTTACTCTACTATTCTGAGTAAGTCTGCATGCGACAAAAGCTTTATGTTGACAATATGAAATTATTTGAACATTTGTGTTCCTTGGACAGCTCTTTGAGATAGGATTTTGGTTTTTAAACGTTTGTGATTACTCCTTTTGAAAAACACCAGATTTTGTGCATATTTAATATTTTGTCAAAATTATAAATGTTGCTAACTATAATGTTAATTACTCTTTAAATTACTCTTAACTAGTAGTTTTCCCAAATTATTTTTCACTCTTACTTGAGTTATTTCTTGGACCACTACTTTGTACTTCTACTTGAGTAATATTATTTTCAAGTAACATTATGCTTACTTGAGTACAATTTTTGGCTACTCTGCACTGATGCCCCTGTAAGTGAATCAACAGTACCTAAACCGTATGATTTGTATTTTGTACACCAAACACCAAACATCCGAGTAAAGGTGTCCCAGAGTAAGCATCCAGCTTAGAGCAGTCTTCTTTAATAATGGAGGACATTGATCCAGACTGGTCCACTGAGCAGCTTTTCCAGTGCCAGTGGTTTGTTCACAGTCGCAGCTCCTAGTCCTCGCAACACACAGCTCTTAATATTTAATAAACTATTTTTTCACTGTGGACTCCACCAGCTCTCCTCCTCTCAGAACAGGCATCAGGCATAAAGATCTGGAACAGAAGCTCAGAAAAGATTGCTTTAAATCAACAATTACAAAACCCACAGCCCAGACTCATGGATTCTACAGTGTGATGATGTTATACTCCCAGATGAGGTGCAAGAGGCAGTTTTCTTATGGATTACCCTGTCACTGTAAATTATACCCAGTTTAATTTTAAAACGGGAGTAAAAGGACAAAACTAGAACTAAACCAGGACTAAACCAGATCAATAACAGGGCTATAAAAGGACTAAGTCCGGCCTGGCCCTGGTTAAAACTGAACCAAGTCCAAGACTGAACCCAGTTTAAGCCAGCACCAAGCCAGACTAAGCCAGGACTAAATCTGGTTTTGGGCCCAAACAAGGATTTGAACTAAGCCAGGTTTAAACCTAAACCTGGTCTAAAGCAGGACTAATAGTTCTCTGTAGTCACTGTGGAGCTGCACCTGCTCCCCCTTCTCTCATTCACACTGACCTTTGGCTGCTGGGGGATTACCCCAGGGGTTGGTGCACCCCATACTGCAGCAGGCTCAAGAGCACAGCGGCAGTCTCAGCTCCATCCCATCCCGGTCTCCCATCCCGGTCTCCCATCCCGGTCTCCCATCCTGGTCTCCCATCCCGGTCTCCCATCCCGGTCTCCCATCCCGGTCTCCCATCCCGGTCTCCCATCCCGGTCTCCCATCCGGTCTCCCATCCCGGTCTCCATCCGGTCTCCCATCCCGGTCTCCCATCCGGTCTCCCATCCGGTCTCCCATCCCGGTCTCCCATCCCGGTCTCCCATCCCTGTCTCCCATCCCTGTCTCCCATCCCGGTCTCCCATCCCGGTCTCCCTTCCTGTCTGCACTTGCCCTGCTCCTGTGTGAAGTTCTTGGTTCCAGTGTTTGTGATATTGTTTTTGTGTTTAATGTTAAATGTGATTTTAATGTTGCTGTGGCTATAATCTGACATATTTACATATGATACATATGTTCATTAATATGTACTGTGCCTTTGCCTAAAAACATACATTTAGCTGAAGAAGCACAAACAGAACTTAACTGGCCCTTCCTGCTGTGTGCAGAAGAAGTGAGTCCCTTTCTTAGACGCGTGTCTGTCTCTCTGACGGATAATCCTGTGTGAGGTTGAGACTGTATTGTATTTGACATATGAGACCAGAGGCCTGGTTATGGGGCAGGCTCCATCGACTAGGCTAACTGGATTTGTGTCCGAACCAAAAGTCAAACAAATCAGGTTTAAGATGAGAGCACAGAGGGGCTACTGACCTTATGTGTGCAGCCGGACAGCAAAACTCATTGGTGCTAAGCTGGATAGAGTTAATGGGAAATGTCACACATGTCCAGTCGGAGTCTGACTGAATAAGACAGGTTTTGGTGAAGCTGTAAGATGTGGCCTGCCAGATGAACTGTTTGCTCTGAAAGCACAGTGATGGAATTATGTTGTAACCACTGCACATTCTGGAGATGTTGATCATGCTACTTACTGCTATGAAATCAATATCCAATCTCTGTCTTGCAGTTGTGCCCACAAAAAACTTGAGGTACCAGATTTTCAAACTGCAAAGCAGGAAGTAGGAGGGTATGTTTGAAAGAGTGTTCACACTTTTAAGTAGTTAATAAGCTTGAATCATTCTTAATAATTACATCTCAATTAATACAGAATGAACAAATACTTCATTATGTTGTACCAAATAAGTAAATGTGTTTAAGATCTATTCAGATATAATATAATTTGCCATATTTTATGTTTATTGTTACCAATTGTTTTGCACCAGAGATGCTGATATTTTTGGGACGATATTCATGGCTGACTTTGGTAGTTTTACCTAAATTATGTAATTTAAATGTACTAGTTTTACCACAAACTGGATAAGAGAGCAGGGTACTGATATTTTGCGCAGTGTCCTCTTCGTAGTGTTAAAATAAAGCATTATGCATCTTGTTTTAGGCATCTGGTTGGCCACACAAAATAATAATTTAGCTAATACACTAAAAAGTGCAAATATCAGCCTGTCTATCTCATATATATTGCCACTTCTTTTCTTCACTATTCTTCTATTTCCATTTAAACTTGTCTATTTAAAAGTACTCCCTGGGTACTGTATTATTCACTTTACAGTACTGTGATGATGATGAGGTTGCTGTGATGTGGTTGTGAGGAAGTTTTTTGTTTCAACGGTGCAGTTGTGGGGATGAATGGTAGTAGTGATAATAGTGGTAGTGGGGATTTTAGTTGTTGTGAAGGTTGTCCTCATCTTGCTGTGATGAGGATGTGGTGAGATTGTTGTTGTTGTTGTGGTGGTAGCATGCACTGTGTGAGTGGTGTGCAGACTTCCTTGGCTCATTAATTTTTAATTTTATCTGCTGTGCTTTGTATTTCTTTCAGAGCACTACACCAACAGAGCCCAGTCTGCATAATAGAGTGAAAATATAAAAAAGACCAGGACTAAACTATTCTGATCTAAGATTATCCCTAACCTTAAACATTAACCAGTACTAGATATGTAACATGGCACTTTAAGTTAGTATATCTATACATGGGTCACCATACAGATTACATATCAATTTTGATCAAGTTTTTGTTTTTTTTTTGGTTTTTTTTTTATATAACTGCTTCTTTTATAATAATTTTCTAATTATCAGCATCTCAAGGTGTTGTATTTTTTTGTGTTCCAGGAGTTATACTCTGGATGGAAATTCTACAGCGCTATACATGTTTATTATGATGTATATGATGATGATGAAATTGAACAATTCAGTATTAGTATTGTTATTATTATTGTATTCCTAACCAGTACTAGCTTTAAAACTGGGATCAATAACCTTAGCCTTAATTTAGTATTAACAAATATGATGAAAGAAGTGTGAAAGATTCCTGTTTTTGCGATGTGTGGAGCTTCCTCGTAGTGGGCATTGCTGTGGAGATGCTGTCAGCTGGTTGTTTCCATGGAAATACTGTTATTGTAAGCTGTTGTGGCCTTTTGTGAGGTTCAGAGCAGTTGTTTTCATCTTGACTGGCCTACAAACCAACTCTTTCCTTTTTGAATACACTATAAGCATGTCCCCTGACCATCTTCCTGAAGCATGTCTAAGTGTGCTGTGTTGGGTGTGTGCAGGCTTCTCCCAGTCCTCACTATGACCGATGGGGATTATGACTACCTGATCAAGCTCTTGGCGCTGGGTGACTCCGGCGTGGGCAAGACCACCTTCCTGTACAGATAACACAGACAACAAGTTCAACCCCAAATTCATCACCACAGTGGGCATCGACTTCAGGGAAAAGAGAGTGGTGAAGTGCACTCTAGTGGTACTGCAATGATTCTGAGTATGAGTACAGTAGGTCGCAGTCGACGTGTCCTGGAATGAATGAATTAGCTCTAAAATCTTTTCAGTATGTATGATTTAGTACAGGGCTCCACTAACAATTTGAGTTGGTGCTCCAGTGCGCCCATGATTTTTATTTGGGGTGCACCAGAACATGATTTGGATGTACCAAAAACCTCATTTAAGCCAGCATAATACATTGTCCTTAAATAGTTTCAACAATACTTGGTTAATTACATTTATTCAGATATACAATTCATATTTCTACACATGTATTAAATTCTATACTGCGCACTTATTATAGAAAAAAATAAAAGGAAATAATGTCAATTGTGACTAGTGTTGTCTATTAAATGTTGTTTATTTTATCAAACAACTCAAAGAAAAAGTAAAATTCTTAATGTTAAAACAATGAGTTAGAAGCCTATAAGTTTAATTAATTAAAAGCTATTATATAAATATTGGCTTCAAAAATTTGTCAGAGTGAGAGGTCTGTGCTTTAAGGATCAGTTCACTATAATAATTGGAGTCACTCTTCAATTAAATAGTTAAATTTTCTTTTCAACCCCTCGCAACAACAGCGTCATTTAAGTAACTAAATACAGTGTGAAGGATCTACAAGTTTGATGTAGCTCTGAAAGTGTAAAAACAGTGTTTAATTCACAAATAGAGGAACTTGTGAACCTGAGCTCTGCAGTGCATTTAGCTCTGTGCACTAGCGTGTGACCAGAGCACATTAGCCTCAGCTTAGCTCCGACTGGCTTTAGTCTGGTCAGAGGCAAGAGTGAGTGAATTAAACATTTTTTTGTTTAGTTGTCAATTAAAACAATCATTTAAATGTATTCTATACTATGTCATCTGCATTTATAATGAGGAGCGAGGACACAAGAGAAGGGATGTGATGAGGATGAGTGACGAGGTCAGGGACACGGTGCACTGAAGGATATTTCTTTGTTGCACCAGTCAAACTTTTTGGCACATGTGCGCTCAAAATGGTCATACTCTGTAGCCCTGATCTTATATCTGTTTCATTAAATCTGCACTCACAAGACTACATGTGCACAGGAGTTCATACATAAACAACTATTTAAACTGAAAAGTACTAGGAAAACAAGTAGGGATAGGCCGACATGGATTTTTTGAGCCAGTGCTGATACTAGGCTTTTAAAATCCATAGCAAGGCTTACAAATTTGGAGGGGCGATGGCGCAAACTGGCAACTCGCTTCCGTCAGTCTACCCCAGGCAGCTGTGGCTACAATAGTAGCTACCATCACCAAGTGTGGAGTGAACGAATAATGACTTCAGTGTAGCGCTTTGAGAGGCTTTGATAAAGCGCATTACAAGTGTAAGGCATTATTAGCAAGGCTTACAAATTTATCTCTATTAATTTGTGATTGTTACTTTATTTATGATTTTATTTCTTTATTTATTTGATTGGGACAATGCATGTTAATGAACAGACATGATTCAACGTGAATGTGAACATACCAGATTATAGCCAAAGGCTAATTTCCATCTGTGTCTCACTTTGCAGTGAAATGGAGATGTCGTAAATGTGAGGGTGTGCGCTTTGTCATTCCCGGGGTTGATCCAATATGGACGCTTTAGGGCGGGGCCATAATATAATTTTGTCATGTCCTGATATGTTCTATTTTTTGGTGCAAGTTTCAGATTTTTACGTCGACTTTTTTCCAGGTCGGGTTCCATTGGCCTCATGAAAATGAAAGTTTTGAGGTGACGCTACCAGTCGTCTTTCAATATTTTTTTTCTGAGGTCTTCGGTCCCATTAGAGCTCATAGAGTTCTAATTTTTGATACACGGCATGTTGGATCATGTTTGTTACTTGATTTTTGCCATTTTCTTGGCTCCAGATGCAGTTTTAATTAGTCCCTCACCAGAACGTTGTCCCAGGCTTGGCCCTAGCAATAATAATCATTTTTTTCTTTTTTTGCGTCTAAACGATAAAAGTTAAAATAATGGGACTTTCTTGCATTGTTTCCTCTCTATACATTTTTTCACATGTCCATGACAAATAGATTGGCTTTTATGAATTTTTTTAAATGAAATTTGAAGGGGGGCTATAGAGACATCATAAATGGTAGGGTCGTACGTATTTCATGTCATTACGTCCAGCTCAGAAATGTGCTCACATGTTTCATTGGGTCCATTCTGGTCAAATCCGACAATATTTATGAAAGTTATCATTTTAACATTTTTCCAAAAATTTACATTTTGTTGAAAAATCACCATGACTATGTCCAACATTTTATTTAGAATGTAAATGATAACAATTCAATTCATCTTTATTCCAGAATAAAGATGAATTGAATTTAACTTTTCACTTTTGTAAAAATACTAACAAAATGTATTTTACTGGGATAAAAAAACTCACACAACACTCTTCTGTTTCAATTTTGACCCATTAGGCTGTTAAAAAGGGCACAGCACAAAATATATCAGTATTGAATATTGTCCGATAATGAATAATCTATGCCAAGAATGATACCAGAACTAATATCTTGCCCGTCCTTAGGAACAAGTGTATTTAAAAGAAAGATTAAAACTAATTATTCATTCAATCTTCAGCTAACTCATTCCATGCATTCTCCTTTCAAAAGCTCTCAAAAACTATTAACTCTAAGGAGTATTTTCTGTTTGCCTTGCAGCTAACTGTAAGGAGGATTCAAATAGGACGCAGGAGAGATCTCTAAAACACTCAAACATGTACGGATAACATCTAAGGGTATGCCTATGATGAGGGAACAACATTATAACGTGGTACAAAGCTCTAAAAAGTCAATTTTGCACAATACCCCCTCTTTAAAATTCAAAAACTATGTTCTGAAATGTGAAGTATTTTGAAACTACAGTTTAACGTTTCAGATATACTACACAACAGGGCACAATAGCAATTAGCCTGTGACTTGTTTAACTACACAAATCTGCTCACTTATTAGTTACAACTAAGGCAGCAGCTCTTTCTGGTCAGATGTTTAAGATAAAGCTCAGATTAAAGTCTAACTTCAGTAGGCTTAGCAGAGCTTCAGAAAGAGCAGAGCCTTCAGTTAGCACACCCTCAGGGAATGTTGATGATATCAGCTGCAAAGTATCAGTAAATCTCAGAATGTTTTGTCTGACTCTCAAGTGTCATTGATCAATATATCACATTTGAAAATGTGTTATTGGGACAGGTCTACAGTTATGGACCTTGATATGCTGATATTACACAGCACACCATAAGTACACATAAAGCTTTATTTGAAACACTTGCAAAGAGATAACCACACAAAATGTGATTACACTGCTCTCATAGGTTTATTGTAACAAAAAAAGCCTGTGGCTGAGTTTGTAGTAAATTTAAATTACAGAATTTAGGGAAAATAATCAAAAATTGGCTCTATATCTCTGTTCCAAATATCGGCAGATCTTGCCCGGCTAACAATCCGCATTGGCCATTAAAAAAACAAACATCTATCCCCTATTTTAGGGGAAAAAAGGTTTGCCTTTAATGAAAAATCCTGTACTGTCTTCAGGTCTACACCGCATCCAACCCCAACGGGACCACCCGCAGGGAAAACCTTTAAAGTGCACCTCCAGCTCTGGGACACGGCGGGACAGGAGAGGTGAGACAGACACACACTGCACCATCTGTGGAGCAAAAGTCTGTTCACACACACGCACACACACACAATCACAAACACAATCACATGCACAGTGTTTTGGAACCATCTGCTGTATGTTGTCACACTACCAACATTTCAAACCATTTCCTGTATTAATAATAGTGACTTGATACTCAATACCGATTTCAATTCCCCAATGATAATGAAAAAAAATACTACTTTATCAGAAACAGTACAAGACAACATGGCAGCATAAACTTCAAGATCATTCTTAAAACTATTCAGGGAGGTCAAATTTTGGCCCTGCTTGTCATTTATGAATATCAGTTCTTATTGAAGAAGTATCTGGTGTTCAACACCAGTTCTAGTATCGATTTAACATCTGATTTTCAATACGTCTGACATCCCTAGTCCGTTGAGGTCATGTTGAGGCCATTCGTGAGCACTGTGGGGGTATTGAAAGTGACACTTGGGGGTAAAGAAACAGGATTTGTGCATGTGTAATCATGCATGACTAGAACCCAGTTGTGCCTTTCAGGTTCAGAGTTTCAACACACTTTATATCGATGAGGGTGACAACATGTATTGGAGATGTTCGGTTGAATTTGATCTTTGGTCTCATACAGACGTGTTGTAAAAGCCAGTGTGGCCTGAAGGAAGCCACCCCCCTGCAGGTGTCGAGTGAGCAGAGCAGGTGAAACAGCAGTTCCAGAGTGTGTGTGTGTGTGTGTGTGGTGTGTGTGTGAGAATTCATTAGGGGTGTACACAAAATACGATACAGCAATATATCATTAAGGACACGCATTAATACAGAGATGTGTATTGTTATTACTTTTGATGGTTTGATACCATGTACATGTATCATATCAAGGTACAAATATTGGGATACATATCATTTCCTAAAACCCTATAAGTGGATAGTATTGTATCGTGAGGTACTAGGTAATGCAGTATTCATCAATGTGTAGGGACTGAAATCTGTTAACACACCCTCTTCATGAAGACCTTTTGACCTCCCTATGAGGTCATTTCTTTCAAAGTAGGCCAATAGCATAGTTTAAAGTTAGGATATGGGTTAATTTAGGTTAAGATTAGAGTTTAGGTTAAAGGGGCACTATGTATGTCTTTTCTGGTGGGGGGCGACACCATCTGCTCGTAGAGGAGATGTTACTACTTTGCCTGGAATGTTCCATAGTGTGGCATTAGTCCCATCTATCATGCATTTATTCAGAACACATTGCTCAAAATACCTTGACAGAGCACACATCCTCGTAAAGAGTGGGCTGTCCTCCACAGAACTGATACACTGTGGCACATTCTAGGCAAATCAGTAACATGGAGACAAGCATGGCAGAGCCTCAACCAGAAACAGTGGCATTGTGCACTGTTCATTTTAGACAAGAAATCTTCAGGATCAGTATTGAGGAAATATGTATAATTCATAAGTGTGTTTGACCACATCACAAACAGAGTATCCATGTGGCCCAGTGAGCTTGTATCTCTTGTGCAGGTTCCGAAGCCTGACCACTGCCTTCTTCAGAGACGCCATGGGCTTCCTGCTCATGTTTGACCTCACCAGCCAGCAGAGCTTCCTCAATGTCCGCAACTGGATGAGTATGTTCCCCGCAAACCTTACCTCATGCAAACCGCAGATAAAACAAAAATATCCTCTGCTCGCTACTGTGAACCCCCAGCTATTCATAGGTGGGGCACTTTGCTTTGGATGATGTGTCATGACATACATAAATGGGCAGAAAACCAGGACACTGCCCTAATCAGCTGGAAGTTAGTAGACCTGCATTTATGAATCTATTCTATGGAGGGTTCACCACTTGCTTGTCTCCCATTGAGATGCTATATCACTTTGTTAGAATATTCTGCCAAAAAGTGACAGAGCGTTAACTTTGTTAAAAGTGCAGCCATATCACTTCATGCTTATATGGAAGATTCTACTGTTCTTTTTATTTAAATTTTTTATATTTTAATGCTGTACTACATAGCTTTTCTGGTGGTGGGTCTGCTATTTGCTTGCCTCCAAGGACATGTTTGCCTAGAATGACCACATGATGGCATTAAACTTCTGGCAGGCTCACAGGAGGACTTGTGTGATGTGTGGCTCGTTGTGTGTGTTGAGTACTGTGACTGGACAGACTATGACTGACGGTTATGTGACTGTGCTCCTGTTTGCTGTTCCAGGTCAGCTGCAGGCCAACGCCTACTGTGAAAACCCGGACATTGTGTTGATAGGAAAACAAAGCAGACCTGGCAGATCAGAGGGAGGTCCAGGAGAAACAACAGGCTAAGGAGCTGGCTGATAAGTATGGGTAGGTCATCTGCTCAAACTGCTCACTCTGCTGTGTTCACTCTATGCTGTGTTCACTCTGCTGTGTTCACTCTGCTGTGCTCACTCTGCTGTGCTCACTCTGCTGTGCCCTCTCTGCTGTGCCCTCTCTGCTGTGCTCACTCTGCTGTGCTCACTCTGCTGTGCTCACTCTGCTGTGCTCACTCTGTTGTGCTCACTCTGCTGTGCTCACTCTGCTGTGCTCACTCTGCTGTGCTCACTCTCCTCTGCTCAATACTCAAGACCAATTCCAATACCACAATGAAAAACCCTTTCTTTAGACAATAGAATGTGATTTTCAACATTAAATGGTAGTACTTTGTTATATTACCCTGTGTTGTTGAGCATCCTTATGATGACATGACATTTTAAAGGTTCTGTTGCACAAAGTAAACTTTGTCCCTTCCAGGATCCCATACTTTGAGACGAGTGCTGCCACCGGGGTGGAGGTTGACAAGGCGGTCATTACGCTGTTGGACCTGGTCATGAAGAGAATGGAGCAGTGCGTGGACAAACCTCCGGCCGAACCAGCCAATGGTATGGGAGCGGCCAAGCTCGGTGCCCCACAGACCAATGAGAAGAAGTGTGCATGTTAGACAGCGTCAGGAAAGCGACCAGTCAGCTGCTCCTCACCCCACCCTAGCCGCCAACTTTCGTTTAGCCTTGGTGCATGTTTGTTTGTCTTTTGTCATAAGGCAGCCCCCGACATGATTTCATTTTTACACCTAGTGCATTAAAGGTCCAAATATGCACTATTGGGTGTCATCACAACTTTCTAATAAGCCAATTGTTTAGACAAGATCAAATCAACTATTCAATTTATATCTGTCTTGTTAAAGTGTAAAAAATGCAGATTGACCTGGTTTATGATTAAATCTTTCTTTTATCCCGTTTTTATGGGGTCAACCTACATGACACAACCCAAAACTCACACTCATATTAAAACTGTAGCATATTTCAACACACAATATTTTGTCTGCTGTTTATTTTTATATGCCCAAAGTATGTTCTCTTTAACAAAATAGGGTTCAACATTTGAGCATTTAAGTTTGGACATTTCTTTTAAAAACGGTGAGTCTCCCATACAGTTTATCGTCCCCTGCTTTCCACCTGAAATTATGATATCAATTGTGCTTACAACCTTAGACTTTTAAAAACAATTTTGGACTGAATGAATTTTAAAAGCACTTCCTGGATTAAAACCAGCCTGAATATGCAAGATTACTCAAAACATAAAAACAATACTAAAGTAAAAGTATCACAAAAAAAATAATTCAGTATTAAAGTACCACAGGTTTTGAGAACTACTTCAGAGTCAAATGTAGTGAACAGAATTGTGCTATGCTGGGAGGTCAAAGATTTAGGCAGGGAGCTTACCATAAACATGCTAAAAAAAACATAAAAAAAAGAAAAACATAACATCTCGGCTAAAAAACGTCTTGGCTACACTGCAAATTACAGTCCCTCAAGCAGGGGCTAAATCAAGAGATGCATGTTTCAAATCTCATTTTAAGAATCCATTGTTTCTTAAGCGTCAGTGCCCTGTTGCCTGTGCTTTAGAAACCTGGGTGTTTTGTGAGTGGCATGACCCCCTTTATTGGACACGCTGGGAGCAGACGGTAGTATTCAAAGGCTCTTTACTCATAATGTATCTTTTTCCCATAGGGACATAAGGACCATCCCATAAAGCAGCACCTACATACACCAAACTTACAATCTTATAAAATGTGTGGCATACGTATATTCCCTATCCCTTAACAGTTTATATATGTACTACAGAATAAGTATCTTTTTCCCTATTCACTGACAGTGTCTCTATATATTTGTATTGTTACATGAAAGACTCTACGTTCTTGATGCATTTTGTGGAGGTGCCAAAGTTTCCAAAACATGCTTCCATGACAGGTCTGCATCTTAAAGAGTGGGTATTATGCAAAATCTTTTTTTTAAGCTTTCTACCATGTTATAACATTGTTTCCTCATCAAAAACATGTCTGAAGAGGTTATAGCTGTATCCATGCATGTTCCAGTAATTTGGCATCTCTCTGGACCCTAGTTATGGTTAGCGGTGATATTCTGTGACACCTCATCAGCTGTGTCAACCATTCTCCCACATGACCAATCTCCATAAATATACAATGCATGATACAAAAAACTATACACAGCAACTTCACAAACCTAATGTGATGTGCAGTAGTTTCATTAGTTGAATGTTGTCTCATTTTGACAAGAGCAATGAGAGGGAGGGATTCTGAGCATCAAAAATGAAAGCAAAACTTATAAAACATGTTAATATGTTGTTTTGTTTGTTTTTTAACAAATATAGCATTTTTCAAAACAAAAGGTAACATGGTGATGTAAATATGTTATGTGTTAGCAGTTAATACCCCAAAGTGTTAATACCCCCTCTTTAAGCTGAATTTTCAAAACATTTTCCAAGAGGGATTAGAGGGTCATACATACATCTCTAGGCAATTAATGCTCACTATGAAATATTTTTTCCCAACTGCTATAGTGCATAAAGTTTACAAATTACATTCCAAGGAGGTTGGACGTCCGGCCAAATATTTGTAGAACAGTTTTTCTGTTTGTCTTCAATTTCTGTGTAATCCCTCAGTCGTCCAGGTATGACCTATAGTAAAAGAAAAATTCAAAGCTGTTAACGTGACAACAAAGGTGTGAGGAGCAAAGGCGTTTCACTGCTCATCTAAGCCGTTTCTCAGTTCTGGCCAGATTATTGGTGGACACTGCAAACAATAGATGTGTGAGTTTCAGTGTAGTTAGCTCCTCCCTTCCAGATATAAGGCAGTTTCTGTTTGTTGGGGTAGCTCATGAGACATAGGCAAGAGTGAACTGTGCCTGGTTATACTTAGCATAATTCAGGCCCCTAATGAGTGCTCTCACACCTATGTAGCATATTGGCTAGCCCTATTGCTTTCTATGTTTAGATGAAGTTTAAACAATAGGCGATAGACGATGTCTAAGGCCCCATTCCTATTCAAAGAAGGATTGTCTTTAAAAAAAATGCTTCTTTAACTCCCTCTCAAACCATTTCTTTTCTTTGGTTAAGATCTGTACATCACTATCTTCAAAGGAGTGGTTGTTGCTTTCCGATGGAGATGTATGGCAGACTGGGATCTTGAGGTGCTCTCGTGGCGGTGTTACATTCCTCTTCAAGAGAATTTTTGTTAGAAAAGGACAATCCATCTTGAACAGGTATGGAGGCCTTAGACCTCATCTATGTCCTATTTATAACTCCATCCTTAGCCCTGTATCTAAACAAAGAAAACAAAAAGCCTAAATGATTATGCTAAGTATGACAGGACACATTTCACGCTTAGGGTAGCTCATAGACCTAGCCTACATACAAAAATGGCAAACAACAGGTGTGTTAGTTTCAGTGTAGATAGCTCCTCCCTTCAGATTGCTGGAAGACGGGCAGCAAAATGTCTTCACTCCTACAAAACTTTTGTCCAGTTGACAGATTTGAATTTTCTTTACTAATTTATAGTCTAGGAGGGCTGCCCTCATATATGTATTCTCTAACCTCTGTATTATCTTATTTTGGAAAAGAGTGGTTTGAGCCTGGCCTTAAAGTGCTTTCAAGGTTTACACTGTGGCTGCAGCATGGGTGGTGTGTGTGTGTGTGTGTATGTGTGTGTGTGTGCCATGGAGGAGGTACATAATAAATGTTTTCTGAACTGCCTCAAATTTTGGTGCATTTCTGTGTGTTTCTTTTGCAATGTATCCATATCGCTGTGAGTAACACAAGCTTTATGTTGACAACAAGAAATGGTTTTAGTGCAGTTATGCCAGTTTACAGATAGAAAGGCGCATATGAGACAGATATGGATGGGGACTTATACAGTACTCAATAACTTCTATGAATTAAATTGTTACATTAAAGATTACAAGGCTAAAATTATACTTAACTACAAGTACATGTTTAAAAATATACTTTAAAAAAAAGTGTAATTATCCTAAAATCTACTCAGTTACATCAACATGCGGTTTTGGAGGTATTTTCCACCTTGTAAAGGAGTTCCCGCTCTACCATTGGTGCCACAGTTTGAAAACCACTGCTCAGAGAAGCTAAACAGCCTCAGACTGAACCATGAGTCAGGGACATGTTCTTCTGCGCTCTGAAAAAACGACACCATGCAACAGAAAAACAACTGTATGGGATAGTCTCGTTCAGTTGTTTTACATGGTCTCACTCTGTCCACTTAGGCCCTTATGTTCACTCTTGATGATGCAGTACAACTGTCTTTCCAATGATTCTGAGCAAACGGTGTACTTGTTGAATGAAAACTGGTGCCCTGTCAGTAGCATATCCATTAATTATTAGACAATAAAATTCTGTGTATAATTCTGAAGACATCAAAATGGAAGTAAGAAAATTCAGCTTAATTTTCAGCCAGAATAGATTGTGATTTGTTAGACTTTGCATACTATACTCCGTTACGAAAATACTCATTAAGTAGTCTGTATCGAAAAGAGACTAAGAATGTCCAATAATCTTCACAGCCTATTGCTGGGGGCTGGGCATAGGGGACAGCCATTCTTCCCAATAATCAACATTTACAGCAGTATTTACTACTCAAAGAGCTCAAAACCTGACTCAGCCACATACTGTGGCTGGAGTCTTGGACCTGGTGTGGAACAGCCATGGTCCACTCCAGGCACAAGACTACAACCAGGACTAAAGGGCAGGTGTGGGGGGACAGCTGCTCTGGACATAGGCCTGGCAGGTGCTCAGACGGGCCAGTTTTTATGACGATTTAAACCAATAATTTAACAAAAGTAAAGGTGTTGCTTTGTATTTTGTCATTTTATATTTATCATAATTATTGTGTAATTTAGACAGGTGTGGCCTTGTTGTTAGTTGCTCAGTAACAGCCATAGAATTACCTCTGTCATTGCCCGTTTTGGCACCTGTCTGATTTGGCACCATTCTAATTTAAAATCATTTAGCTATTTTAAGCACGTTTATTCTGCGTTCTGTCTGCTGTAGCCAGAAATGTTTCTCAGCTTAAAATGTATATACCAATGTATATATTAAAGTTTAACAAATTTCAATTTCATTCTTAGCAATGGAAAGAAAAGGGAATGCATTTGACCATAATCATGAAAAGTGAGCTGTTTTAATTGTGCAGTCAGCTCTGCTCTGTTTTCTAATGTTTATTTACAGTTTTAAATACAGAGTTTAAAGATATCAGTATTTATCAGTAAAACAGTTTATATTCCAAAAGTCAATTTGATGAATTTGATTTTGTAAGGTACTACTGTGGTGCGTCTGGCATGCACTGATTTCTGAACGTCTTTAACTGAGTTGTCTTCGGCCAGAAGGAACAGACAAAACTCCACTTGGATGAATCAGGGAGGTTTATTCAGGAGAAGTGAGGGAGCAGGTGACCATCAAGGGACTAACAGGTAGTTTGTGGTGGTGTATAGGTGGGTGTGTGTGGAGGTATGTGTGTGGTGGTTGCTCAGAAAGGAAAACAAGTATATATGCATTGAAATTGACAGAGAAAAAAAAACAAAAAACACCGTTATTACGCAAAGGAACCACAGGGTGGGGGCGCTCTAACAACAATAATGAACTTATACGTAAACTAAGTGTAAAATATAAATGCAACAATGAAAAAAAAATGTCAAAACCTGTACAAAATGGGTAAATAAACTATTTCAAACAACAATACTCACATCGTAAGAACGCACACAGTACACATACAAACGGAAACTGGGAGGGATAACCACAGGAAAACAACAAGGAGCCGCTCCGCATCCCAACCCAATGACGGTTGGTTTTTCTCTGCACGGGGCCACGGGCTTCCAGCACTACAATAACGACAGGTGTGACCATGGGTAATGAAGTCCAGTGGACTGGAAAATAAACACAGATTTATTATAGCAACTTCAGTGTTTCGCTCCAAGTATTGGGCTGGGCATGCTCAGTTTGAAAAAACTGTGATAAATCTATCTATGAAAAATACAATTGCTTCAAAAATGTTTTCAGTGTGTTAGGCCTAAATTTTGATTTGTACAAGGGTAAATAAAAAAAAAATACACTTACAAATATCGTTTTACACTTACTATTTTGTGTAGTATAAAAATGACGCTTTCATGAGTTTGATATGGTTGGTTGGGCTTTAGTCATTCAGGACCGCAATCGGTGATCAGAGGGAAGTTTTTGAAGATTATTACATGTTATGAGGGTACTATGTTTTTAGTTCAAATGTAAGTTTATTTTAACCATCTCTCTATTCTTCTGCTATTATGAAAACACTTTCAAAAATGGTTACTCTGCTTGTCCAGTCAAGTTCTCTAACTGCATTTATTAATTTATTTTAAAAAAAAAAATTTAAGGCCCAACTAGTAAAAATACTCACAGTTTGAAATGCACACAGTAGCAGTTAAGGAGACAGTTGTTCGAACAGTAAATTAAAGACATTTATTACTAAAAAGATAAAGTAAAATACTGCCTGCTGTAGACACTTGCTTCTTTCTGTGTGCCAAAATGTTACACGGCATGCATAACACACTTACCACACGTTTCGTCCCGATGAGGTGAATTGTGGTAGTTTTGACCCTGTAGTTTTGCCCCGACCCTCTCTCCGCTCCACACAGCTCGGTTTGCTATGACGGCTGTGTGGAGCCAAAGAGACCTCGCCTCCAGTCCTGTCTGCAC
>JAIEZT010000976.1:0-26386 GCA_019594935.1 Periophthalmus modestus | reverse complement strand
AATTTGGTAGTTTGATTCCATATGTAAAACAAATAGCAGTATATTGTATTACTATATACGTAGGATTATCCATAAACATCGCCATTCTTGACACTACGCATATTAACAATATTTGATGTTCTCTGCCCTTCATGGATTTTTAATAGACGTGTAATGTGATTAGTTTGGTCTAGATAATCTGCAATTCAGCAATGGATAATGTCATATCTAGCCATGACTTTAAACGCGATTTAATTGGCGTTTTCTTCTGTAATGAATTGTCTAGCAGTACAATTTGATGTTTTGGTTTCAGTTGTTATGCCCTACGTTTTACCCTTTACGTGAATGCGTCACTAAGCTCTTACGCATGAGTCTACATAATCCTCTGCTTTACAAAAGTGTATTCGGTTATTCAAATTTTCAGGAGGATCTAGTATTCTTTCAAAGACAGCTTTTAGCCAGACAAGAAAGAAAGGCACTCGAACGGTGGGTCCAAAATGCATTTAGGATTGTAAAAACGTGGTAAATAGTTCACTAGCTCATTGCTATCAGCAGAGGGCGCTGTTTTCACACAAATGCAAACCAGTAGCATTAAGGGACGACAATATTTTGGATTATTTGATTAGGTAAATTATTTTAAAAGGGCTCAATCATATACACCGTTTAATAGTTTGTACATAAAACATTCGCCAGTAACTGAAGCAGGGCATAATGCAATTTCAAATGAGAAGAAATGGGGATTAACCACAGAATATCACAAAAATATAAAAAGGAAAAAAAAAAAAAACAAAAAATAAGAGGGATTAGCAAACGACCACTCATGTAGGGCCTATAGGGACTATTTTTCAATGTATTATTATTATTATTATTATATTATTATTATTATATTATTATTATTATTATTATTATATTATTATTTTTTTTTTTTTATTTTTTTTATTTTTAAATTTAATTAATTAATTTATTTTTGAAATTAATTACTTAATAATTTACTTTACTTACGACTTTCCCTTATTTGGTTAGTTGCCTGATCACACATTGATTACAATTCCCAAGGATCCAGAGACTTGAGTGTTAAAAGGCAGATCATTAAAAAGTTGCTGTAGTTGCTAACTAGCCTTTGGAGACACTTGCCCAATCAGTGACCAGTGTCCCATGAACTGATGCTGATCATTAGCCACCTCTCATTCTGTTAACCTTTGACCTTAGAGGAAGTGCACTGTACAAAACAAACCAAATGAACCAAAGCGTCTCATCTATGCAGGGGTCAGATGGTCAAGTGAGGTGAAACTAAGCCTATCTTTTATGACAGAGGAGGTCTGTGGAAGGCCATACTTTACATGAACAAATTAGGGAAAATTAGCCAGATTTTAGGTTGATACTATACTCCAGAAACAGTTTATCCTTGCATAGAGGGCGAGAAGTTAACCATTCTGCCCCATGTGCATCCCTTCAATATACATATTTACATAATCAAGAAACATTACAAAGCAGAAATAGTGTAGAATTTTTTTTTTTTTAAACACATGCTTTAAAGGTGCATTATGTAACTTTTCTGGAGGAGGGTTCATCATTACTTGTTACCATGGAGATTTTATTGCTTTGCCTGGAATGTTAATTTATATATCCCCATGGAAGCAAGTTACAGGTCAGGCTGCATGTTTTTCAAGGTATTTCGATCAATGAAACAAGATAGTTTAAGTCATACTGTGGAAAATTCCAGGCAAACACAACAAGATTGTGGATACAACAAATATAATTTAAAAAAAATATTATGTTACAATCAGTTCCTTGCTTTGTTGGTTAGTAGACTGTATTTTAGACTCTCCATTCTTGAATATGTACGGTGGCACTGTGACAGCTTGCACACAATAAATCTATCTATCCTTTTGAATCAGAGAGTCTATAGGCCTTAACATCCAGACACTCCAGACGTGCCCCAGCCCTCTCCTCTTGTCTGTCTGCTGTCCTTAAATCACACTAAACCTGGACACCTCTCTTTGCTCCAAACACAACTTATTATTACTGTGGTTCTTTCTTATTGATTATATTTCCATCTCCCTCCGTCAAGAGTCTAGGTTGCAGAGACATGGACACAAGCATTAACTGGACAAAGGCAGTGGGGACACTCAGGTTTGACAGGTTAAGAGGAGTTTTGGACACAGTTTAAACAGCAATAACAGAAATATAGAGCTATAACCAGTGTCTGACCATGTGGGGAGAGGAAGCTGGAACGATAATGGTCAGGTTTTTAACTGGCCAAACCTCCTTGCCATAGCGGGGCAAAAAAACTGTTGTTGTGTCCTTGGGCAAGGCACTTCACCTACAATGAAAGTGGTGTGTGCATAAGTGTTGGTGGTGGCTGGAGGGAGCCTCCTCTTTTTCACCAGGGCAGCTGTGACTACAATAGTAGCTTCCCACCAGAGTGTGAAGTGAATTAATGATGCAATGTAAAGAACCCATGAGGGCCCAAAAATGGTTATATAAAATGCATTATTATTGTTATTAAATGCAAATGTCAAAAACTGATTTGACTCATGGCTTGTTCCCTTAGGGCTACACAATTATATGCAATCATAAGAAAATCTCAATTTGTACTGTTGCAGTTATGAAAAGGCTGCGATTATTCAGATAATAGAATGTCCTCTGCAAATAACAAAATGTCCTATCCATTAAAGGCAAAAATGTTAACCCTTTAGTTTTGACCATCTTCTGAAATGCATGGGATTCTTGTCTTAGTTCAACAGTTCATTTTTGGTCCTGTCACAATTGTTTTGCTCCTGGATCATAATGTGCACCGTGAATTGAATCTTGAATTAATTTTTTCCCATACATGCTTGAGAATCTGTATAGTCCAGATAACAGCTGCAGTTATCAAAATGTAACGTTTACAACTGAGAAAGTTAAAAGTTTAATGTTTTGCTCTATAAGTCAATGACATATTTGATCTAAGGCCAGTGGACAACATGAGAGCCCTGTAAAAGTCCAAAAAACTTGCTAAATGAACACTTCTAACATAAATTACGGCATGTTTATCTTAAATTTGTGCTCTAAACATTCACTCGTCAATAGTATTGGATTGACAGTAAGGAAGAGGCGGACAGACGAAATTAAATTCACCAGTGGTCCCATAAAAGTTTAGGGTGCTCTGACTAAAATATATTCACTTTCCAATACAGCTGATCTAAAATAAACATCCCGGGATTATCCACTAAAATTACTATTGGTTTCCTGGTTGTAAAAGAAGACCTGCCACTTTATCTTGTGTTATTGTGGTTAATTAAAATTGACCAATGGCTTAGCTCTGCTTTATTGGCCCCAGGTGAGAAAGTTACAGACTGTTATGGAGACAGCATGTTTTTGTGAGGGACATGGTCAGAGGTGGGTTTTACTCAGGTCCATTCAGTCAGTTATATCTATTTATGTGATATTATAGAGTAGTTTTCAGACAGTATACTTTTACTCCTACTTTCATGTTTGAAATAACAGTACTCTTATTTCAGTAAATGTTGGGTGACTCTTCCCACTAGGAGTGACAAAAGTTTTATATTGACAATATTAAATGATTGGAGCATTGTGTTTCTTACACTGCTCCTTCAGATATAACTTAGGTTGTCTCATTTTGATGTATATTTTGAAAAAAAATCTGATTACTTAAGGTCTGTCCTTCCCCAAATACTTACTCTTGCTTGAATAATTTCTTGGACTACTTTGTATTTCTATTGAGTACTATTATTTTGAAGTAACCCCAACCCTAAGTACATTGTTCGGATACCCTCCTCTGTACATGGTTTCCTATGGGTTTTTAGGGTTTGTTTCATCATAGAGAATGTGGGGTACATTCACATTTGCCCACACACCATATCACAATTAAAATGGGGGGACTAAACCTAAAACTAAAACTTGAACTAAACTCAAGATGTAACTTGCAGGACTTGCAGGACTTCCAAGTCTACATCAAGAATAAACTCAACTTCAACTGGGACCAAACAAGGACCAAGACAAGTATGACCCATAGACTGTATATATAAATGGACATAGCTAAGCTGCTAGCCACCACGTTCCAAACAGGACGTGACCATGGGCACGGCTACAGCTTCATCAACTCGACTTTATTTTCTTCATACAGTCTATGGTGTGAACACATCTCCATGTTTGCAAAACATTTTAACAAATTAGTTTTCTATAGAAAAATGGAAAATGATGCCTCTACAGTGCTTTTACAGTAACTCTCTTTTCTTTAAACTTTAGTTTATTAAGTTCAGGAGTGAAAATAAGCATTTAGAACAATCCTTGACAGAGGATTATTATGTTAACAGTTATTCAGGTACACAGTCACTGGAATCTGTCAATGCAGAAACCAGCCCATTTTCATTTGAAGTTTGGCTGTCAGCTGATCCATGATGTAGGCTGGTTTTAATCTCTGTGTCTATTCTGTTTTTGTTTCTTTTAATATTCCCCATTATCAATGTGTGCGTTTCTCTTTGGGGGCATCGCCAAGAGTTTATTTTATTAAGATATCTCAGTATTGTTGATTAGATATGCCGGTGTCTCACAGAGTGTACTGAACTGACGTTTCAGGTCTATGTCTGGTTTATTCAGGGTAGCACGTATCAGATCAAGTACAAAGCTCACAGTGTCATGTCCCTAGCTGCCCCTCGGGGACCTAGTAAATCCTCAGGTTATTGCATCTCATTCTTTTCTGCAGATCCTCACAGTGCAGCTTTCTCACCACCTCGCTGCATACCTACGACTGTGGCTCGTTATTTTAATGTGGCTCCATTGCTTTAGCTGGTCTTTTTTCCTCCGTGTCAGCTTTCGTAGTTGAATGCAGTCATCTTTTCACTTCATGACAACTGAAAATGCCTAAATGTAAACTTTCGAATGGGAGCCTAGATTCTCTGCTCTAACATTTATGCATGGCATCACTAGAAACCTTTTTACACCTTTTTATATCAATTCTCATGTGATATGAACCCATTTCCCACAACCAAACCTACAGCTATATTGTTGTAATAAATCAGAATTGCCCTTGCTGGTGGTACAGAGGTTTGTGTTGCCCATATGTGGTTATGCCTACCTCCGCATTGTAGGTTTGTTGCATCCTGACTGTGACCTTTGGCCAAATGTCTCTACTACACTTCAGCTGTCCTGTTTTTGGACCTGAAAAAGATAAGAATTTAAACTACTTTGTAAAAACAGCTTATTTGATGTGTGTCTATGGAGGTTTTCAACTTGGCACAAAATTACTGTATTTTGATCAACTCTTGGCTATCCATGAATCAAATCATTGAACTGACATGTTGTATCAGATTATCCCTATGTCCAATCATTCCAAATGGTATAGCCTTTAAACTCACGTTGCTTTTACGCAAAGAGAGAGAGAACGCGTCAGGAGAAGAGAGACAGCCTGAAAAGCCAGTCTAGTGTGTACATTCACTGCGCTTCACTCGAGGAGGCAGACTCTTTCTCTCCTCCTCCGTCTCTTCCAGCGGCTGTCAGCGGCCACAGAGGGACCACCCAGCCGGCCTAAGCTGCACCATGCCCGGACAGCAGCTCCAACCCTGCCCGGTGTCTCTCTTCCCACCTCCTTTGAGCGGATTTACGCGCAGCAGTGGAGTCGCGATGGATCCAAGACGCAGAGAACTGTGACCACGAAACGGAAACTTAAACCTGGAGAGGATAGTTTGGGAACTTGCATTAGTTATAGTTGAGTTTTGGGGAGTCTTATCGGGAGATGTTGTAGGTTTATCGCTTCCCGGCAGCTCCAGCCCGGCCGTAGTGAGTGGGACTTGTAGCGGAGGAAAAGCGCAGGTCGTGGCGGGTCCTGATGCAGTGCGTCCGGCCGCTGTGGGCTCTGACTGCCGCGGCGGTCTGTGCGCTGCTCCTGCTGCTGCTGCACACAACCACATGCTCGGAGAAGGGTAGGCTACAGGTTAATGTTTAGGGTTGAAAACACGTGGTCATTGTATTTTACCTCTCTTTTTACGCACAGCAGGATTTTTTGATTAAAAAACAAACAAAACAAAAAAGATTTTAAATTAGTTATATTAGATTGGTTAGGTCATAATGCATTTTTATCTTATTATTGCCAAAAAGTTTGGCATTAAAGTTTTGATTAATAAAGATGATTGGGTTTGATATAGCTTAGGTTAATGATATAAAAGGACAATTTTTGGTCAACTTTGCATAAACCTCTATATAGACAGTAGCTGTAATTGGCCTGGTTACAACTAAAACAGGTTGTCTTAGATCATCTAGGTTATTACACTTAACCATAGACTATTAAACTTCAAAACATATTCCAATCCATCTTTATTTTACATTTTAATAATAATAAAGTCTCCATGGTGCTGCACAGAACACAACTCAAACAAAAATACCAACACATGAACCTATACAATGAGTTTGAATTTGATTGTACTCCTGTAGCACCGGATTCACATACATTTTTTCATCATCATCACCACCATCATCATGGGCATACTGTGCTGTGTGAGGTTATGGTTCAGCCACATTTGAAATTTGGTTATATTTATATTTTTACTGCATTTAAAGGTTGAGTGTCAATGGGCTGAAATTGCACTCCACTTTTGCTGCAGCTTATACAATAAAAACTCAAGCAACAGTAGAGAAACAAGTCATGAGCCAGTAGGGCAACATTTATTTTTCATGCATTTATTTAGAATTTAAGAATTAACCCAAACAGACAATACACTATATTAATATGGGTCTACTGACAGGCCTACTATCAGTGGGGAAACTTCTGCAGGGAACTATGCACATGAACATTTTAGATTCTCCCATATGAGAAGCTGTCCAAGCCCTGCACAGATCTTGAACCAGGCCTTGACCCTAGTGGCCTCTCTTGTTTCTCCAAACTCTTTTAAAAACCTCAGATGCGCGAGCGACGGGATTTCCAAAGCTCCATTGAAGCCCCTCATTAGTATTCGAGGGGTGTGTCCTGTGTTTCCATGGCGACAAACTCAGACCTGAATTTTATCTCCAGCTTCAGATCAACTCTTTAGATAAACAGGCAACCAAAGTGACATGGCATGAATAAGATTGTAGAATTTTCTTTTAGAATGTTAGGTGAATGGCTTTTGAGACAAAAGAAAAACATATCCACACTTGTTGAATATTATTAAAAAAAAAATTGTGGTTGGGGGGCATGGGTATTCCCTATATATGGGTTTCAACTTTCTGTTATGTGGTGCCATTTTGAGGATGGTTGATCATTTAAAAGACACAATATTTTAACTGCTGTAACAACAGTTAATTTGACATTTTATCATTTTGAAATCCATGGATAGGGGAATTAAACCTCTGCATTGGCCAGTTTTTCTTCCAATCCTTCTGATGCCATTATTTGTGTATTTGGTTGGGGGACAGTGGGCTCATTTCCTCATTGTCCCATTTTTGCTCTCTGCAGCACACTCTCATTCTTACATTCATGTACTTAAATAGGGGGGGCAGAAAGGGTTAAGTGTCTTGCCCAAGGACAGAACTGGAATATGCACTCCAACCACAGAGCCACTTCTGCCCCACTACAGTACCTGATATTTCCAGCAGTTTCCCACTCAAAACGCTGCATAGCTTTTGAAATCAGACAAGACTGGGCATTCTGAAGGTCGCCTTACTGACTTCTATTTCCTTCTGAATTCTATTTAAAGAAAGAAAATGAGTAAAAATTGTTTATTTTATATTTATTACTTGATTAGGTGTGTGTTTGTATTATGTGCAGAGATGGACATAAGCCCGTTCTATATCTGTTGTACTGAGAGCAATACTTTTCAAGCACATACTGTTATGTAATTAATCTTGCCTCCATAGTAATAATAATGCATCAATGTATACAGTGGTGTATTGACACTCAAAGGCACTTACATCGCATCATTCATTCATCATTCATTTAGCCACTGCAGGCACAGCTGCCCTGGCATCGACTGACAGAAGTGAGGCTGATAATATGTGCAGCCCCTCCAGCCACCACCAATTATTTAACCCCACCTGGCCTAGTATGAATGTAGTGTGTAAGTGTCAACAGTAGGCACTAGTCTCGAGCCACTGAGGTCCCACTACCCCATGGTCTTGCATCCCAGTAGGCCAAACCCTGCTTAATTTCCCGAGATCGGACAAGATTGGGCATTGACAAAGTGTGATGGCCTCCACTCTTAATACTTTTACGATACAAGTTCTACTAAACATCCAGGCCTACTTTCAACTCTTCTTTAAGTCATAGTTGTTCATAACTTTTTGTTTGCTTGTATATTGCATTTAGACTTATTATCTTAGTATTTTTATTATGTATAGTGATGTATATATGTCTTAAGTCTACCTTCATATGTGTCCCGTAGGTCAGCTGTCAGCAGGTACCTGTGAAGTTGTGACTCTGGACCGGGACAGCAGTCAGCCGCGGACCACCATCGCCCGGCAGACGGCCCGCTGTGCCTGCAGAAGGGGGCAGATCGCCGGGACAACCAGAGCCCGACCCGCCTGCGTAGATGGTGAGAGACACATGGAATGTCAGTGTGATCAATGTGTTTGGCTAAGCTGATTCAAAGGGACCCAATGAAACATAATGAGAAAAAACAAATGCAAAGTAACTGTAGAAGTACGTAAGTGTTGCTTCTTGGTGAATTGTACTTCAAAATATATGGTACAAGGGGCGAGAGATAGGATATCGATAACTATAAAGTTACTAAGCCTGAATTTATTCTTAATAAACTATTTGTTCATTATCAAGTATGGCTACTTGAGGTGTAGTTATTAAAGTGTAACTAAATTATATAGATAAAAAATTGTCAAGTTCAGTTTTTTTTGTAATCTTTATCATAAATAATATCTGAACTTTAAAAAGTTTCATATCTCCTCATAAAACGCTTCATATCTCCTTATAACTTGTTCCATAAACTTCTGTGCAATCCCTTAGTTGTCCAGGTATGACCCATAGCCACACAAAAATTAAATTCTATCAACTGGACAAATGTTTTATGTAATGTAAAGACGTTTTTGGACATTTGTCCAGTTGATGGAATGAATTTTTTCTCTCACTAATAAACAAAAACATTACATAAATCTTGCACAGCTGTTTCTCCTTGGTCTCATGTAAACCCGTTCACCTGCACCTCATCGACCAATCAGATGTGAGGATAGATGGCGGCATTTTCAGTTTTTTGCAAGCCGTTAAATTTAGAAAAGAGTCGTCCACATTAACAAAGCGTCACTGTATTAATTTGAAGCGGGAGCGGAGCACACCTGCGAGCTTTGATGCATCATGCTGCGTCCACAGATCGACCGCTCAGCACGCCCCATTTATCCACGACCAACGGCGGCCATCTTGTAATCGCTGCATTCATCACAGAGACGAGAGCGAGAGGCGGCAAGTCCCGAGAGAGCCAACGAGACCAGGAAAAACAAACAGATGTGGAGAGGGAAGAAGAATTATACATTTTAGATTCAAACTTTATAATCTTATGCCTGAAGTGGAACTAAATACTAAATCCACTTCTTTTGCTACTAAACTGTATCAAAAGAAGTGGATTAAGGTTTAGTAGTGTTTTAATAGCATTATCTACTGTTCCCAGTCATTTTGTCTTTTTTAAATCTAATTTTGTGCTCCCTCCAATGGCCTCTGCAATTTCCGATCGTTGGTGACATCATGCAAGACTGCCCTGATTACAGCCAGGTGTTTCTGATTACAAACACCTGGCTGCAAAGGCGGAGTTTGAAGTGCGGATACCTGTTAAACTAATCACACTGTTTCTCATATGTCCTCCCCCCTCACTCTCTTTTGTCCACTGGCACTGCCCAGTGTAGCAGCTCTATTTGAAATGCGGTTGTGGGCTGTTCTCAGGTGTTTAATCCCACTGTAAACTTGGCCAAGCGTCTTTATCCAACTTGCCTCTAGTAGTCATGTGCAATATGAAAGTGAAAGAAACAATAAGGCAGAGTCCAAAATTCATCCCTAGCCTCAAAATCCTCAAACCACAAAAGACATTATAAAGTTTAAAATAAAAAAACAAAAGACTTTGAAATCAAGCAGGAAAAGTCTTGTATTTTCATGCGCTAAATTGGTCCAGAGCTGAATTTTGAAACCTCAGATCCTGTTGACAAAAATGAAGGAAAAACTAAGATTGAAACTCCTCCAGCTAATGTAGTCCTGACTGTAGCTATAGCTCAAGATCTGAAGATGGGTCCCCAGATGCTGGGGCGCCCACTGTGTCATGGAAGAATGGGTCAAATGCAGAGGACAAATTTTCCTACGGGGACAATAAAGTGTGGGCTACTCAACTGGCATTTTTCCAGTAGTGTCACCATCTTGAAAATAGGCCTTAAACCCAACAGAAACACTGTATGCAGGTTAGGAAATATTTATTGGCCCACGTAACAATGTGCTAAAACAGTGTTAAAACTGATATTTCTCATGCAAGACAAAAAAAAGTAACAATCATAATTACTTTTTACATTTTAAGATCCTAATTATTGTGATACTCAGAAATCGAGAGGCAAAATATTCTGTTAAGTGGTAGTACTTGGTGTGAAATGTTTTAGAACCACTAGCCTAAATAATTAATTGCATGCATTCAAATTGCAATTTCGATTCCATTGAGAATAATCTTGCAACCCAGAAGACCTTACATCACATAACTAACTGCTTATGTAACTCGGTGAAGCATAAATGCATTTGCGTATTCACATCACTTGGCTCATATCTATCCTCTATAGTCTAAATAAGGTCAACAAGGATGGCAGAATGGGTAAAGTTTTGTCTCATCAGCTGATACTAGCATCTCTACTATGTTTCTCTCCTCAGTGCGTATCGTGCGGACTCGGCAGTGGTGTGACATGTCTCCTGTCTGGACCATGAGGGCTGCGGTCTCCTGGTCAACAACTCGGGCTGGACCTGTACTCAGCCTGGAGGACGGGTCAAGACCACCACGGTAAGAGACAAATATGAACCAAAACACATGCTGGTTATTTCAAGATGGATTTGCTTAAAAGTGCACTATGTTACTTTTTTGGTTTCAGCTTGTCTTCATAGAGATGTTATTGCTTTTCCCAGGAATGTTTCACAATATGGCATTTAATCATTTATCTCTATGGAGAGGCAAGCAATAACATGTGACACACAGTGGACTTTTAACATAGACCTATTAGGAGAAATTGACTTTTTGGAGCTTTTAACCACATTATAGTTGTTTTCCCTCATAAAGAGAGAGTGTAAATTATGTGATTGGTGCACAGAGTAGTCTTTAATCACTTATTTTTAAGACGTCATATTGCTGATCGACTCCCGTTTTCACCGTCCTCGGTATTCTCCAATAAGAGGGAGTAAAAAAAATACTCTGAAATATAGTCTTGTGAGTAGGGTTGCCTCTCCACAGATCAGACTTGTCCTCCTTAGAGACAGTTAAGGCAAAGCATTAACATGTTCACAGAGACAAGCTGGTGGGGGATCCACTACCAAAAAAAGTTATAGTCCACCTTTAAAGCACTTCATCCCCACATCTCTAATAGAATACCAAAACAAGTTGTATCTCACAGTGACTCGGAATTAAAATATTAAGAACAAAGTATAAATTACTCAGATGTTAATGAAAGTCTGAAATCACTGTGACTATCAGCTCCTGACCATAAAACAAAGTGCCTCAATCTGAACATTCTAAAACCTGTTTCCCAAATGTTCTTGTGTATTTACGTCCTCTAGCTTCTACCTCAGAGCTACGAGTTTGTCCCTGACCGTCTCCAAGGACAACGCCGGCAACTCGCTCTGAAATTGAACCAGCAGTGATTTGTTTCCTTGTTTTCCTATTTGTCAATGTAAAGCCATGCAAAACAGCCCCGAGTGATAGAATGCAGGAACTGAGAGAAAGAGAGAGAGAGAAGAAGGGATAGTTATTGGGAGAAAAAACTTCAGGGGTTAAGATGACACAGAAATAGAAATTAAAATCCTGGTTGTTTTTGTATATTGTAAATTAGACATAACACAACTGTTATAGAATACGTAATTGTGGTGAGTTGAATTTTCTACCCCAAACACGATAATTAAAATTAAAATGAATTCTACCATGTAATGCAGATTTTTTATTTTTTGGTCAAATTGGTCTGAACAACACTGAGAAAAACCCTACTGCAATGTGTTATTTTCTGTGTTTTTTATGCATTGTTCACGCCAACACAGTACAAGTACAAAACATTTATGTAACATAATTATTTAATTTAACAATAACAGAAATTAAAAATAGGTACTCATGATGATGTTGTAGAGCAATTTCCCACAATGAATAACAATCAAATCAAAATAGCAATCAAATCGCAGTCGTGCAATTTTTCTAGGTAATAGAATGTTCTCTGCAAGCTACAAAATATTCTGGCTTTATTTTAAAAATGAAGAAAAGGAGTTTAAACCTCAAACAAACATGTTTTGAAAATTCTTGTATTGGTTTAGCAGCTTACAATTCAGTCTTTACTTATTTTTCCAGTCCAAAACATGAGGAAAAAACAAACACTATTGATTATTTTTATATGTAGCCTGTCAAAGAAGTATGACTGATAAAATAAATAATAAATAAAAAACAAATTAAGCAGGTGCAGCGCTCCTTTATTTCTGTGCTTTGATTGGCTGTTGCTAAAGTCTTACAGCCCAGTGGGATCAATTACAGGAAGAGGGGTGTACTGAACAACCTGTCGTTGAGCCCACTCCCCAATGGGACAGTTTTAAACCCCAGCACAGGTGTTCAGGACAGAGCCGACCAAAGCAGTATATAAATACACAGAAAAATATGGAAATTTATAACATCAAGAGCCACCTATATGAAACAATTAGTCCAGGCACGTTCCTTCCTTCCTCATAATTGATATTAACTTTGGAACGCTGCTTTGTAGATAAATGGTTATTTCTTTTTACTTGCACTTGTGACAAATTGCAGGGCATTTTGTGGCTATGCAAATGTACATTTCATCATAACAAACCTATTTGTCAGTGGCATTCTAGTCAAAAATGAGAATGTACTGAACCACCATATTTTATAGGTAGATGCCAGAGAGGAAGGGATGTCTGAGGAGAGTGATGATTATGAATTTTTTGGACCTTTCTACTATGTTATAATGTTAGTCCCTCATCAAAACGTGACTGAAGTTGTTTTATGTCATCCATACATGTTTGATTATTATTGTGATCTCTCCTGGGCCCTATTCAAACTCTCACGGCTAGCAGTCCGAGCCTGTCCAAAACTCAGGCCACAAGCATAATGCTCCTACTGGCCATTTTTCATGAATATACAAAAGCAGGATACAGCTTCACAAACCTGATGCAGTGTGCAGTAGTTTCATTAGTGCAATGCTTGCTGATTGTGTTGTGATGGGACTCTGAAGGGGGAATGTGCAGGGACCAAGGGGAGTTAAAAACCAAACTGAAACTAATTAAACATTTTTGAAGCGCTCATTTTGGAAAGTACAGCATTTTCAAAGCAATAAAAGGTAACATCTAAGCATATGTGTTAATAATTACCTATAGAAGTGTAATATATCCACTCTTTAAAGCTTCTTAAATTCCCTAAATTCCCTGCCCAGACCATTTAAACAGGCAATGTTGGTGAAGCGTCTTGCCCAAGGATGTAACTACTACTACTTATGGAACACCTCTACTTGGGGCACTTAAATTGATTTTCTTTTATATGTTCTATTCTGTCCTCATACTGCCTCTGACTCCAGTTTTGGAATGGTGGTCTGGCCCCTCCTTTGGGACTCCTGGTCAAACTTTCTCCTTGTAGACATTTCAGCCTCTGTGCAATTGTCTTCAGGTGAAAGTATCAGTCGTCACATTCAACTGTCTAAACTCTGAATTATTCATTGTTACTCGGGTCCGACTACACCTGGAATCCCAAAACAGGAGTCACACCAGGACATTTCTCTGAGGTGTCCCTAAACGCAGCACTGACAGAGAGCTGGGGCTGTGTCAAACCAATAAGGCCAAATTGGATATGTGATGTCTTTGTAGATTTAGAAAGTGAGTTCTTGCTGCAGCTGTAGGTAACTATAAAGTGCTATCATTAAAGAATGCATATTATTATTCCCACTATTTTATTCCAATTATATATGTGAACAGGGAGCTGCAGGTGGATGTCACTGATGACGTGTTAAACACTTTACAAATGCAAGGAAAACTTCACCGAAGGACACTTCTGCTTTTCGAAAGGTACATCTTTGTGTGCCAGTGCTAACATCAACTTCTAACGTCAAAATGTAATACTGGGTCCAAAAGTCACTGACAGCTGAAAAAAATTCATAACTCTTTTGTTTCTAAATATTTTGATTTTATTTTTCCAGAGCATTTAGATCTACCCTTCTGACATTAATATGAGCAAATATAGCACTGAGGAACGAACCCTCATTGTACAGTGGTACTTTGAGTCACATGAGTCAAATTCAGAAACCCAGCAGTGCTACCGTTGACATTTTAATACCAGAGATGCCCCAAGCGTAAATGCCATTAAAGGAATAATACGTCATTTTCAAAGACAGGGGGCAGTACCAGGGACTGCAGATGGAAAATAGCAGTAGCTAAATCTGGTACAAATCATCTTTTTCTTGTAAGATTAATGAATTTGTACATGGTCCCTGTCAAATAAAGAATAAAGAAAGAAAGTATGTGATCTCCCGAGACCTGACTAGTCCCAATTTCTTCCTGTGGAGCGATCTTAAAGAAAAGGTGTTTGTGAATAAACCTCAGACAATAAGTGGCTTAAAACGTAATATTGAGGATCAAATAAGAGCCATAACCCCGGAAATGCTTTCAAATGTTACGCAAAGTGTGTTTGATAGAGCTATTCAGTGTGAAACCAAAAATGGTGGACACTTTAAAAACATTATTTTTAAAAATTATACCATTTTTATTTCCCCTAGTTTAAGCAGTGACAAGTTCAAGTGTAAGTGAACAATTATAACCGTATATTGCCAAAAATCTCTGAAGGTTCAGTTTACCTACTGCTTGGTGAGTATAACTTAAGGATTATAGGAGATATTGAAGATTTAAAAGTGTCAGTGACTTTTAGGCCACCCTGTATAACAAAAATGAGTTTGTTGTAAGGAGGACCCAATTATTTTTAGATGTACATTATTTCAGTCAGTGGCATTAATGAAATATTTATTAGGCTGCAAAATTACCATTAGCTCTGATACAAAGATGAGCTTTTGTAAACATAGAAGTGTTCTTTGGTGATGTTTTCCCCGTATTTGTGTTTAACATGTCAGTGACATCCACCCGCAGCTCCCTGTCCACTGTTTGATCTGTCAGGATTTATTGATTCTAACGTGACTCGGCAAAAACCTCATTAGATATTATATTACACTGGAAATGGTTGCACCAATTGTCCCTCTGACTGGAGTTAGCCAGCTACGGTGCACAGACCCATTCCCAAATATGGAACTCAACTTCCTCTGCGACCCTCATTGAGCTTCATTTGACTGGAGCTGAACGCTATGGGTGATGTCACACTCCCTTTGTCCTCTTCTTTATACAGTCTATGGTCCAGATTAGGCATGTTTTGAGCTGCCAAATGTTATTCCAAAACTGTTCACAATCTCTGTTTTGTGCTTGTCCTGTGGATTTCTGCTGTCCATTCCAAAGACATAGGCTTAAGACACAAGTGCATCTATGGAAATTGTTAATTAAGAGTCAGTTCCAATGTAACCCTTCCAACTAAAAACAAGAAAAAAAAATGGTTCCTGGGATAATGTATAATGTCAATAAGCAGAAGATACTTGTAGTAATTTTCAATACAACTAAATCAATTTGTTATTCTTCCATAGGTCTCCTGACAGCAACAAGCAAGGATTCACATCTATACCGGAATACTCAATACTGAAGTGAGCATCTAAAACCAGTAGAGATGGACAGTGAGACACCAGCTCTAACGCTCCCTATGGTGGACTACAGTAAACACAAGAGAACAACCAGCAACCAAGAAATGGGATTTAAGTATTACAATAAGACTATATGGACCTACAGACCAAAGATGACACCAAGAGGAAAACTGAAATACAGTATAAACAATTACTCTCTCTAAGATTCAAGTGTTCAATAAAAAACTATGAGGGAACAAGGCTCATGGACCTTAAATTGCAGCGATAAAATATCAAAGGCTATAGAAAGTAATGTGAAGATGTATTTTTCTATGTAATATTGTAAATGAATGGTTTATATGCAGTAGTGACATAATGAGATGAAACTCACAGAATAAAATATTTGACAAATCCAACAATAAAAGGAGCTGATTGATTTATTTGACAAAATTATATATAAAATGTCTGGTAACAGTTTTCTTCCTTGAGCACAATTACTGGTAACACTATCGCTTTAGTTTCTGCTGGGTGGAAAATATTCTTAACACACGTATGACTCTATAAATTGGCATTCACAAGATATAACAATCTAAAGAGCCTTTATTTGCTTTAAAATCCGTTTCTAAAATTTTATAAACCACAAAGTTATTAAAACATTTCACAGAATCTGTAATATACCGTAAACAGCCTTTTGGACCTAAAAACATCCATGTTATGGATATTAGTGACCACGTAACTGGTTAGTCTCTGCAATGCCTCTGATTTTTTGAAAAGTCTATAGGAAAAATGAACGGAAAAATTACTTCTGGAACCTGAGCAGGCTGTCACTGTTTGGCTCCATGGGAATCAGTGAAAACACTGGGAGCAAAGATGCCTTGAATGTAGGAGGATTACTCAAACATGCATGAATCACCCTAAAGACAACGTTGAGCGAGTAAATAAGGGGGGAAAAAATTATATACAATTAACATACTTAAAAGCTCTGAAAAGTAGATTTTGCAAAATGATGCCTTTCTGGTTTACTTTATTATCCCCAGAAAAAGTATCATCTTATTGATGATATCTGTAGTAATTATTATAAATAATAATAAATATTATTATTATAATAAATACTACATACATTTTGTGGTGTCCTTATGGAGTATGGGGTCCGGGGCCCTTTACTAAGGGCTGTCCGGTCCCTGTATGACAGGAGCAGTGAGTCAGACCTGTTCCCAGTGCATGTTGGACTCCGCCAGGGCTGCCCTTTGTCACTGATTCTGCTCATTGTATTTGTGGACAGAATTTTTAGGCGCAGTCAAGGGCCGGAGGGGGTCTGATTCGGGAACCACAGGACTTAATCTCTGCTGTTTGCAGATGATGTTGTCCTGATGGCTTCATCGAGCCAGGGCCTGCAGCAGGCACTGGGGCGGTTTGCAGCCAAGTGTGAAGCGGCTGGGATGAGAAACAGCTCCTCCAAATCCAAGGCCATGGTTCTCAACCGGAAAAAGGTGGTTTGCCCTCTCCGAGTGGGTGGTGAGTCCTTGCCTCAAGTGGAGGTGTACAAGTATCTCAGGGTCTTGTTCACGAGTGAAGGAAGGATGGAGCATGAGATTGACAGGTAGAACTGTGCAGCGCCTGCAGTGATGCAGTCACTGTATCGAAAGGCAAAGCTCTCGGTTTACCAACCAGTCTACGTTCCTACCCTCACCTATGGTCATGAGCTCTGGGTAATGACCAAAAGGACAAGATTTCGCATACAAGCGGCCAAAATGGGTTTCCTCCACAGGGTGGCTGGGTGCACCCCTAGAGATAGGGTGAGGAGCTCAGTCACAAGGGATGAGCTTGGAGTAGAGCCGCTGCTCCTACATGTCGAGAGGAGCCAGCTGAGGTGGCTCGGGCATCTGCTCAGGATGCTTCCTGGACGCTTCTCTAGGGAGGTGTTCCGGCATGTCCCACTGGGATGAGGCCCCAGGGAAGACCCAGGACACACAGGAGGGACTATGTCTCTCGGCTGGCCTGGGAACACCTTGGGGTCTCACTGGAGGAGCTGGAGGAAGTGTATGGGGTATGGGAAGTCTGGGAGTCCCTGCTTAGACTGCTGCCCCCACGACCCTGCCCTGGATAAGCGGAAGAAAATGGATGGATAATAATACTTATTAGTATAAGCCTAGATTTTCTCTACATTAGATGTATAGTACAACCATGTGTCTCTACATGTTTACAGTATGCAGAAGGATTTTCTGGTTGAATAATTCAAGATCTGAGGATGTGATTCATGTTGTTTACGTGTTGTCCTGGATCCAGGGTAATTGCGCATATGTATCTCATGCATAAATCAGGACTGTATCATAGACCTACAGAAAACTAAACTCATTTGCTCAACCTCCAATACAATCACAGCATTGCCTTTTTTGAATACAGTCAAATCTCAAAAGGTAGCATGAAACTGACACAGATAAGGTCATTAAATGTAAAAAATGAAAATATTGTAATCCATATAGCACTCAAAATCTGGTCTAACTCTCAGTAAATGCAATCACCCACTGTTCTGTATTGAATGAATTTTGAGAACAACAATATCAGCATATCTTACTCCTGATAGGCCTACTAGTGGTAACATTTCAAATTCAATTTCTACACTATAAATTGATTCCAGTTTTCATAGGCTACTACTAATATTGTTTTTTATATGCAAGATAAGTTATTGTTAAACTCAAAGAACTCAGAACTGAAGAAGCGGCTTGGATGAGCAGTGAAACATCTTTGTCCAGTTGACAGATTGAAATTTCGTCTTTTGCCTTGTTTAACCCACACAGATTCTGATTCTGATACAGATCAAGACCATCTACAATTGTTCATAAAAGGTCAGTTTTTTTGTTCATTTTTTTTTGTTTTTTTGGTATTGATGAGTATCTGGGTATCAGTTTGACTACATTTACTAAACCCACAGCTTCTAAAAGTATTTTCCAGTATAATTTTATATGTAAATCAAAAGCGTATCATGTGACACAGTTAAAGACAGTACAGAGGAGGTGGCGCAGACAGCATGACGGGGACCATCCCAAAAGGAGAACTGCTTGGGACAGGGGCCAGTCCCAGGGAGAGCGTCTGGAAGTGGAACAGACAGGGCAGCTGCAGATGATGAATGCCCAGTGACACAGGGCTGAGGAGGGCTGTCCCGACCATCACACCCCCACTGTCCCCACTGGGCCGGGATAGAGTGGGAGACAGCGCTTTGCAGGACACTGGACCTAATTTTAGCTGTGTACCCAATAGAACAAAGTCGGATTTACAATTTATCCAGTGTTGCTGCAGCAGTTTGAATTTGGAATGAGAACTTTAAGGTTTCTTTATAGAGTTAATTGAGAATGTTTTGTCATTTCTGATTTAGATTTGACAAATGATAATGTGAGTGTCTACACAAAAAGAGTTATCCATCTTTAGTTTATTTGGATTGTGGAGGCAGCAGTCTGCAAAAAAATGGCAAGACTTTCCCAAACACGGTAATATTATCTGTTCTTTACTCTATTAATCTGAACAGGTTTCATCACACATGTGGCCAGAATGATAATAATAATAAGTTCAATTCAATTAATACAATCTGTTTAGGACACTCAAAGACAGTTTACTTCTTTAGCCAAAGCTGCCAATATGCACAACCTATCATGCAATAAACAATTGAGGGATTGTCTTACTTAATATCAACTAAAATCTCTTCACTTTGGGGAATAAATATGGGAAACAGGCTGAGAAAATAAACTCATGAACAGGTCCCCCCAGACAGGGATTAATACAGGTTCAGAATGCAGAAATGCAAAAATGCAAACAGCTTTGTTCAAATACAGCACTTGAGTGTCTCTCTTGACTGATCAACAATCTACCAAGAACTGAATGAACAGAGGGAGTATACAGTATATGAGCCAGGGAAACTAGACAGGCTAACCGGTGTCGTCCAAATGAAAACGACTTTTAAAAAGATATGTAAATCTCTAAACTACGATTGAAGTGTAATGGTTTTGAATCTCTCAGATCCCAATTACACATTTGGAAAAGTCTGTACATACTTGGGAACCGAATTCATTTAACGTAGTCGGATCACACAAGGAGCAGACTACGAGAGGCATTCAATTGCACCTGGTAAAAAGCAGCCAGGAAAATGTGTTTAGCCATTTACTCTCTCATTTTAGCAGAAGCAAAACTTACCTGAGCTTCAGTGTGTTTATTTGTGCTGCAGAGAGCAAACACCATATGAGTAATGCAGTTCATAGCATGTCTGAAAATCAAATGATCAACGTAAATGAGATTTGGTTTATTGTGCAAAATCGGGAAAAAAAAAAAAAAAAAGTAATGCAAATGGTACAATGAAACAACAAAATACAGTTTGTGTCATTAAAGAAGGGGTATTATGCAAAAAATAATAATAATAAAATAAAAAAAATATATATATTGCTCTCTACCATGTTATGTCATTGTTTCCTCATCAAAACCAAGCCTGAATCTCCCCCAAGCCCTACACAAACCCTCATTATGTTTAGCTGTATGATTCTGTCCAATGCTCAGCTCACAAGCCAACGCCATCCATGCTCCCACATGACAATTATCCATAAACATACAAAAGCATGATACAAAACTATACACAACAATACATAGTTTTAGGCATATATAGCATTTTCAAAACAATAAAACATAACATGGTGATCTAAATACATTAGGTGTTCGGAGTTATTACCCAAAGGAGTAAAATACCTCCTCTTAACTGACTTAACCGAATTATTTACTGTAATATTCCTGTTTTTATTTGACATACAGTACTTTCCTATATTTCCCCAAGCGTGTCACCATCAGCCATCTGTCCTCTGCTGTTTGTTACTTCTGTATTGAGCGCTGTTTAACCTGCAGTGCGCCGCTTAGCCTCATGGGAAATGTGTCCTCTCCGTCTCCTACAACATCCATCATGGCCGCCGTATAGGGAGGCAGCGGTCTCTGGAGGGAAACATCCAGGTTTGTATTTTACATAGAAAAAAGGACGACAAGAATAAACGTTTAGACTAAAGTAGGGACAAAATCAGGAGCGAAGAAAAAAACAAACTGTTGGGTTTACAGTTATTTATCATTGCACAATATGTAGGAGGTTCAAAGTGGTCTGAGTTCTACTTGATTCAGAATATTATAGCCTTAAAGGTAAACCGTTTAACTTTTCAATCCAGGAGGTTCTAGGGAACATAGCTAGAGCAAATCTGCGGTGGTCAGTGGTCAGTTACGTGGGAAACCTATAAGAGGAGTATGAAAATCTCAAGATGTTCTCCAGTAACTTAACAGACTGAGGTGGACGAGTTGGAAAAGATGATTAAGCATCTCCAAAATCCAGGTAGACATTCTCAAAGCAAAACATCACTGCTATGATGAGGAACAGTTGAAGCCAGTCAATCAGAGACAATTAAAGAGCAGGAGATCGCAGCAGGAGGAGGAAATTTTAAAAAGTACGACGAGAACAAAGGTGTAAATGGAGCAGTGGTTCCTGAAGTAAATAAATAAAACATAATGCACAAATAGTATTATCAGTTGTTATCATTGGTTATCTTTCATTAAGACTGCAACTAAGATATTACACTCTAATGGTTTTTGAGAGGAATTTACAGTAATGTTCTTCTGTCTTCCTTTTATACTAAAAAAAAATAGTCTGTAGTTGGTGAAATTATGTTTTGTTTTGTTGTTTTTTTCATTTCAAATAACAAAATAGCTTAAGCCATTTTAATTTTCTTTTTCAACATCAACATTTTGAAGCAATAGCAACAATTTTTACTGTTTTTCTGGTAAAGTTGATATTATTAGACTTGTTCAAACCAGCAGGAGTTTCTGGATTGAATTTCTTGCTTATCCAATGTAAGTGTCTCACCGAGCACACAGATGTCAAGTCATTTTTCCAATTTTCCTCAGTTTTTTGTCCATAAAAGCAGGCTGTTACATCTATGTCCCACTAGTATAACAGTGGACCAACTTCTGTACAACTTTCCGCTCAGCATTCTTCTCTAATGAGCACAATATTTTTGGATTTTTTCTATGCTTCGTCCAGGGTGGCAGATGACCGTTATAGTATCTTCTTCATGTGCGTCCATTGGTGCGTTAATTGGTTCTCCAGAGAAATAATTAAATGAACCGATGAAAAGTTTGTGGTGATCTGGCAACACCAACAAATGCGACTTTAAGGCCTTGTTGAAAATGGCTCGATGTTGTCACCAACAGAGGAGACGTCTGAACTCAACTGTAGGTTTACTCTTTGTGGAAGCTTCAAAACAATATACAGATTGTTTTGAAATGGATAAACAAACACCTGATTCAATATTTACTATCTAGGTCAGGGTAAGAAAAAGTAACTTTAAAAAGCCTGTACCCAATTTTTTCCATGTATTTGAGCAAAATCTGTCTAGCCTCAGCAAGCAGCAGCTCTTTAGGTCAAAATAAATCTGATGCGCACTGTCAGCATCTAATTATAAAGCGGTTCTTGTTCGAGAATCAGGAAGTGCAGTGTAAGCATATTAATCATTGTTAGTATTACTATGATGGCAAACTCTGCTCTGGCCTCTAAAAGTTGTTAAAAGTGCTTAGAAACTCATTGTGGTGAATAATTAGGATACTCAGAATCCTTGAGTGAATTGAGAAATAACTTTGACCACTGCAAACTGTTTAAATGAACTAGCACTTTTTTCATGTTTTAAGACAGTAAAAATCCGATAGGCTCCTAGTTTCACCCTGTGATTCCCCCAATCACGGCAAAATTTAATGTGCATATTCCCAGAAGCAGCTAGGTAAGTGCGCAGATCCTGTCATTTACTGCAGCCACACAATCATGGGCACACTACATGTAATATGCTATCAGTGAGTTTTATTCTTTAAATATGTTTATTTTAAGTTAAATATGGGCCCAACATTCATGTAAGCAAAACATTTAACTGCTAAAGAGCCCGAACAAAGTACACAACAAAGTGCAACATCAAAGTTGACTGATCTGAGAGTAATATTTAATGTGTTTAGAATTTACAAAGATACGGTATTTCACAAGTCTTAAATGTTTTTTCTAAAAACAATAGTGTATTTGCAAATTTCATTAACTTAAATGAATGGCAAACTAAGCCTTCTGGTGTACACACAACCCAAATCTCTTCAGCCGTGAGAGAGTACAGCAGTTTGAGACAATAACGTTTGGGCCGACACTTGATCTGACCCTGGCTTACATGTGGCACTTTGTCCTGGGATTTCTCCAGGACCTTGTTCTGGACTTTGAGGTCAGTTTTCTCCATCTCGACTTTCTCCAGGACTTTGCTCTAGATCTTGTCCTGAATATTTTCTCCAGAGGTTTGCTATGGGACTTCATCTCGACCTTGTCCTGAACTTGGACTTGGTACTGGACTCTGTCCTGAACTTTGACTAAGACTTTGTCCAAAACTGATTTTGAAGTGATTTTATCCTGAAGGTTCTTCCAGAACATTCTGGACTTCTCTCTGAGCTTGTATCTGGACCAGACACTAGACTTGGATCTTCACTCTAGGAAAAATACTTAACTTATCTAACTTGCATTTATTTAATTACAGGTGTTTTTATTGCTAAATCAACACAGTTCGAAACAAGCAATATTAATGTGAGTTGGTGTATTTTATTTTTATTTTTTAATTTAACCTTTATTTAACCCGGATAAAACTCATTGAGATTAAAAATCTCTTTTCCAAGAGTGTCCTGGCCAAGAGGCAGCATCGCACAGACACAAAACAATAACACAAAATGTTCACCCTTTCACACAAACCAAACCAAAGCATCATAAAACGAGTCCTATATGAAACATTTACAAATTGATTGTTCTGTTTCAAGTTCAGTTAAAAGTGACTTAAAAGAGTTCAACGATACCAGATCCTTCAGTTTAAAATCCCTCTGGAGTTCATTCCAGGAATGAGCTGCAGCAAAGCAAAAAGCCTTTTTTCCAAGTTCTGTGCGAGCTCTGGGCACCGAGAGCAGGAGCAGCTCCTGAGACGGCACCAGCCCAGCAAGACATTTATAAATAAAAATGAAACAAATGTTTCAGTCTACGAAGTGTCAAAGAAGTCCAGCCCACACGGGCGTACAAGACACAATGATGGGTCAGGGACCTCATGTTTGTAATAAAACGTAGTGCGCCATGATACACAGTGTCAAGAGCATGGAGACACTCAACAGAGGCATTCATATAAATGACATCACCAAAATCAAGAACAGACAGAAAAGTGGCATTTACACGTTTTTTACGAGCCTCAAATGACAAACAAGATTTTATATGAAAGTAGAAGCGCAACTTCAATTTGAGTCTGTGAGTCAATTTTTGAATGTGTGGCTTAAAGGAAAAACAGTCATCGATTAAAATCCCAAGATATTTATATTCTGACACTTTTTCAATTGGTTTGCCTTCATTTGGGGTGATTTGGGGGAGATGTTGAGGTGTTGTTTTAGATTTGGAAAACAGCATGTATTTAGTTTTGTCTGAGTTTAAAACAAGCTTGAGATAATAAAAGTTTTTTTGTAGTTGGTCAAAGGTTCCTTGGAGTTTGGACAGTGTAAGCTCTGCTGAGGGGGCTGAAGTGTATAGAACCGTGTCGTCAGCATAAAGGTGTAGGTTTGCATTTGTGATGTTATTGTCAAGATTGTTTATGTAGATAATAAAAAGAAGAGGCCCGAGAATAGAGCCCTGCGGGACTCCTGTGGACACTCTTTGCAGACTGGATCTATGATTCTGAAACTTGACACACTGAGTCCTGTCAGACAGATAGTTTGAGAACCAGCCAGCTGTGTGATCTGAAAGCCCAATGCTGTGCAGATACTGTTAAAGCACAGTATGATCTACAGTATCAAAGGCTTTGGAGAGGTCGACAAAAAGAGCTGCACAGTGCTGTTTTTCATCCATGGATTGCAAGATGTCATTAACTACTTTGATGGCTGCAGTTGTTGTACTGTGCTGTTTTCTAAAACCGGACTGAGAGGGACATAAAATATTTGCAGAGGTAAAAAAATCTTTTAATTGCATGTGAATGAGATTTTCCAACACCTTAGCTAGGATTGACAATTTGGAAATTGGACAATAATTGTTTAAATTTGTTGGATCTCCACCTTTAAATAAAGGTAACAGGTGTAACAGGCACCCAGACGACACAGTAAATGTAGAAAAAGTCGCTAAGGCGAGATATTCATTTAATAGAGCCAGCTACCAATACTTCAGACTATAGTACTATAGTATAGTATACAGGTACCGTAAAAATATAGGCACACATCGTAGAAAATGTGTACATGGATTGACCATCTTAGCTTCATATATTTGTGTGTTTGTAATGTTTACATACTCTGTGAAATGTACTATAGTGATGCAAGACTAAAGTCAAAAATGCATTGCTTACCTGGGTTTGTCCTTGTGCGATAAAGAAAGCTGTTAGCTGAAAGGTGTTGATGTGTATGTTTTAAACAGTTTATATTTTATTAGACTTACATGAGAAAAGCTGGAACAACAGGTTGGGAACCCCAGCTTTACACAAGTGTTTACATAACATTACTTTGAAGCCTCTTACTGCTATACCACTGCTGTGATTGACCAGCAAAGTTGTTTATTTGCACCAGTTTACATGACCAAACATTTTCTGTTGTAAAATGCCCCCTGCCCCTTCAACTGGGGTGAAGTCAGAGCCGCGGTAATGTTACTAAAGAGTTTCTTAAAGAGTGGAGCGTGTGGTTAATATTCCCGTTGGGATGTCCCATAAACAGATGATAAATGGACACGGGGGCCAACACTGGCACCTGCTATAGCCAGCATTCATCACCAAGAACTTGCCCCGCCACTGCAATGGCTTCTGGGGAAACACAACCATATCCCCCCCATAACAAATGTACTCATGTCCTGGAATAATTCGGGGGAAAAGAAAAGATTAATGATATTGTAAGCAAGCAGCTTTGGTGAGGCGCTAACAGGAACACATGATGAAGTAAGTACTTGTTCCAGACAGAGAATAATCTTTGCTGGGAGGCGGGAAGACACAAAGCTACATTAAGCTAAGCAGGTTTTTTAAAAAGAAACAAGGTCAAAGTGGTTTTGCAGGATGCAGCGGGAGACTTTTCTGGGGCATGCTCTCCGACATAAGGACAGTTTAGTGCACTTAAAAACTATTTCTGCTCATGCGACTGCAGCTCTCAGCATTACTGCACAAATGGAAAAAAGTGACCAAAGAGTGGGCTCACAATTTTTTTTTTTTATTTCAGTTGGGGACGGAAGCCAATATGAGCAATTCATTGTTAGCTGCCACTTAGTAACACTGTGAATCAAACCTGTTTGCTAACGATAACAAGGAATGATCACAGGGAGAGAAAGCGCCTGATTGCTCTGTTATTAATGTTCATATCTTGAGTTACAACAAAATAGCGCAAAATAGAAACACCAGGATCCGTGTAGAGTATGTTAATTCAAACATATAGGATCATAGGACGAGTACGGACCAGCAGCAGTTACGAAGAGAAAGGTGACAGTGTTTCAATTGAAAGTGAATTGGAGCCTGGCCGTGTGTCCATACTCACT
>JAIEZT010000975.1:0-26403 GCA_019594935.1 Periophthalmus modestus | reverse complement strand
GGGTGTGTTCAGTCAAACTCAGAAACATGAATTCTGGCGTATTTAAACTAGAAAAATGTTAATCCAAATCTTTACAAATAACCATGGAAATTAATACAAAAACAATTTATTTTCATTTATTTCTTATATTTTTATATTTGTGTCAAAATCATTCGCAATTAATAGAACATTTTAAGACATTTACACAATACAGGGTAAACACTGAAATATTTGACCGTTGGATTTTAATGGGGTTTTTTGAGATGGATGAATCACCAAACTAAGCAAGTAGAATAGGCATTCTTTAGCTGATTTGTTGGGTTAGGTTACTTTAGCACATTATGTTGTTTATTCTGTTAATGTTCGTTTCCAAGTTTAGTCATCGCAGGTACGCATCTAAGTGTCAGGATCTCATATTTATATTTCTTCATGTATTATTTCATTTAGTTGTGTGAAAATTATTGCAAAGTGTACGTGTTGTTACGAAAATGCAATAAACATGCTGAATTATGAGTGGAACGGTGATTGTGTTATTTTAAACACACACAGACTGAAACATAGCAAATACTGAACATTGTATACAATATGTCATTGTTATATAGGCTAGCTCACGCGTGTTGGATCCTGTTCCCGAAAGGTGCACATGTAACTTTTCTAGAGGAGGGTTCCCCACTGGGTAGCTTGTCGCCATGGAAATGTTATTGTGTTTTCCTGAAACTGTTGTCACAATACAGAATATTACTTTTCAACCTCCTTGTCCAAAGCCAGAAGAGCTAAGCAGGGGTAGTGTGACGGTTAATACTTGGAAGGAGAAGCTGGGAAGATCGTCCCACAGCGGGGGTTCATGGTTAAAAAATGAAAAAAAAAAAAAATGATGTTGTGTCACTGAGGCAAACCCTTTCAACATTGTCTTGTATGAAGTAAAGAGAAAGTACGTCTTGTGTGAGGGTGGTCGCCAGGTGCCAGGCATCGGTGGACTCTCAATCACTATCTCCAGTGTGGGAAGTGAATTAACAGTGGTGTGAAACTGTGAAGTAGACTCTGAGCGCCTGGACAAGCAACTAAAATTACTGCAGTAGTATTATTATCATTATATTTATTTTCTTATGTTGATTTTGTTTTAATTGTCCATGGAGCACTCCTAGTAAACCCTATAATCAAATCACTGGGAAACTATCGGATCAATGTAGAGGTCACACCTTCATCAAGTAAAATTTTCAATATATGTAAAATGCAAAATATTTACAACACCCATAACGGAAAACAATGCCAGCAGTTTAATGCCGTCCTATGGAAAAGTCTGGCAAAAAAAAGAATCTCTCCATGAGGCAAAGGCATGTTATAGACCCTCAAGAAAACTTTATAAGTGCACCAGTCAAGCCTACAACTATGCTGGCTAAGTTAAAATAATACCCCCATTAACATGATAAGACATATTTTATAGTTTTGAGCGCATTAAAACCTTTATTGTCCTTACCTCTTTTTTTCCTTTTAATAATAGTCACTTAACACTATACAGGATAAAGCCGCACTACACTGAAGCCACATAACCCCCACATACTCATGTCCTTTGACTTGTTAAGATAATATAAGATATGTCTTTATTAGTCCCACAGTGGGGAATTTCCCGGATTGTCCAACCGCACAGTTCCAAAGACATAGCGAATGGTACATGCCAATAAAACAAGATAAGAGATAAATAGCTTAAAATAATTCAAAAAACTTTTACTAAGGGAAATATCCTCACATGGCAGCAGCACATGGACATAGATCTACTCCTCGTCACAACCGTGTGCACACAATCACAATCTTATCAATCATTAATCACAAATAAAAGATTCGATTTTTTATCTCTCAGTAAGATAAATAATCTCACATTTTTCCTAAATAGTTGTGTGAATGTTAGTATTTTCGTGGCATTGTTTAGAAAGCATAGAGCACCATGAGACTATAAATATGCCCTGTGTCAGTGTTGGTATAGTGTGTTATTTCCAGGTACATGTCGTAACTTTCTGGAGGTGGGACGTGTCATCTGCATAATTCCCAGGAAAACCATACATCGGACTATTGCTCCATGGAGATAGTTTTTTCATTATGCTGTCTAAGAAATTTGGGCATTGATTACGTATAAGTGAAGTCACGTCCAGGTCCACTGATTGTGCTGTGTTCCTTATTTCATCAAACAATCTACATTATCTATTTAGAAACATATGCTTACTCTCTTCCATTTATATCAGATATTTAAATAATAACTAATAATCCAAGCATTACATTGGATTCATCCAGTGTGTATATCTCACTAATTGCCCTTCAGCACTAAGCTATCTTAACCTCCCTCTTTTCTTCAGCCTTTACACTTCCTGGTCACATTTATAACCTTTGTTGGCATTAAACGACTGGCAAGCATTTTAACAGGCACTATGTATGCTGGCTCAAAACTAAATCAAAAAGAGAGAAAAAGGAAAATTGAATAGAAAAATTTGTTGTTCAATCATCTACTGCTCGTTGGACCAGAAGTGGCATATCACACATCACAACTTAACATTTCACAACATCTCCATGGAAAACCATCTGTATGACTCCTCCACCCCAAATAAGAAGTCGGGTGTGTGGAAATGCAAGCCCGCTTGCCAGTAAGTATTCCAGTTTTTCAGTGCGATAAACCCGACCAAAATGTGAAAACCACATGCTTTTATTTTTAGCATATATTTTATTGCTAAAAAATAACATATTATAGCTTGAAGGGCAATTGTAAAGCAGTCATGCGGGAAAAAAAAAAAAAAATGGTCACCATATAAACCATGTAAACAATAGCTACATAATTTAGGTTTGTCACACCCAGTAGTTAATTAAAAATACACAGCACATAACATGTGCTTAGAGAGAGCAGTGTAAATGAATGAGAGAATGAGACCTGGCTCGTGTCCACTTTCACTACACTGGTCCACTCGTCGCCCAGTCAGTAAATATAAACCTCTGGACATATGCAAAAATTTAGGCCTATTTGTTCGAGGAGGACTCATGAGATGTTTCTTTGCTTCCTTAACCCGTTCAAAATATGATTATTATTATGACATAGTATTCGTTTAATTTATTCACAATATGAAATACTATGCATTGTTCAAAACGATGAAAAATCAATTAGGACCATTATTTTAGCGATTAGCCAAATGCTGTCTTAAAACAGCACATATCAGTCTATCTTTTGATTCGGAGTCCTCAAATGTATCCGTAACACGAAAGTGACAAAATTAATATACTCAGCAAAGAAAGTAATTAGAAGGATGAGGTCAAGTCTATACTAATTTATTATGTTGGTGAACTATTAAATGACATGATAGTTAAAATGCTTAAATGTCCGCTACTGACCTGATTTTTTCTGAGCATTTGAACAAAATGTGGCTTGCCCCAGTACAGATATATTTTATAAGTCAATAATTATAATCACGTCTTGGTCTCTGAAAGTTTGTGAACACGATGCTCGAATAATGAGGAGCTCAGAATGCAAAAGTAAGCGAGGAATAAGAGAAACTTTGAGACAAACCATTTAAAATGAATTAGTTCGTGTTTTTTCACATGTTTTAAGTGAAAATCAGGGAACAGCACCCCCCCCCCCTTTAAACTCCCTTGGGTTACTGCCCATGAAAAATATTAGTGGTACAGGGTTTTTTGTCATATGGGGATAATTAGACAGAGCTCTGATGCTTTTGAAGCAGCCCAACATGAAAGCGTGACATTTCCAGTGATTTTGGCAGTGAGTTGAGTGCTCGTGCTGTTTGCGTCCATCACACTTTTATTATCTGTCTCATCAGTAAACATTAAACAGGCTTCACACAGGACAGGGGTAAACGTTAGTACAAACACCAAAAAAAGGGGTGTTTTTTTTTTCTATGTATCAAAAGTAGTCCATCCATAGCCCAACAAAGTCAAACATGATATAAGTCCCATTTTATAATGACTTTAAGAAACGTTTAAAAAAATGGGTGTTCCTGAAGTAGCATTTTTTACATATGAGTGAAACTCCAGAAGAGGGAGCCCTCAGAACCAGTAGGTAACTGGGGAAATGTTGAAAAATAAAAAAAAAAATATTAAACAAAACAAAAAAACAATAAAGGTATTTATGAAGGTCCTTATTACATAAATGATTGCATATTTACATCTGATATACAAAGAATTGATGCTGAGTTAATTTTTAAGTAAATTTTTCACTATGATTTATATATTTTTTTATTTTGTATGGTCAATCTGATGACATTACAGGTACATAATCACATACTTGAGTAGTAATTAACAACAGTAAAATTTTACTCTTGTTGTGTTACGTTTTTATAGTTATTTTTAATTACTTTTTTGGTTCATTTGACTTACCATCTTGACCCACAGTCTGTACTACTCCACGGTCTGTGGTATGATTAATGAGGAGTAGACTCCATGAATATAAGTAGCGTGTTGTTTCAAGCATTCTCCAGTAGAGGGAGGTTAAAGGAAAGGTACTGTAAAACTAATATAAGGGAATACTGGTAGGGTTAAAATTCAAGATAGCATGGCTGTGTTTAAGGGTTTTTTGGTTGGTTTGCAGAAAAACCTACAGACCAGAGCTGTGGTAGTTCCTGGTTTGACATTTCTCCTGCACTTGAAAATCAACAGACAGCCCCGTCAACAGAGACGTGCACAAGTGAAACAAATTACAAATACTCGTTTACTGTAATTGAGTAGATTGTTGGAGTAATTGTACTTTTTTGAGTAGATTTTTAAAAAATCATAGAAGTTAATCGGCTGTCCTGTTCTTTCTTCTTTTTTTTATACTTTCAAACATAAAAAAGTAACTAGTAACTAATACTCCCAGAGTATTATTTCATTTCAGGCATTTATTGATCCTTTTCGCTTTTTTTTTTTTTTACTAAGTGCAATTTGGGCAGCATTCTATTTTGTTGTGAGTACATTGATTAGCCATAGTATGCTGGTACTTTTACTCAAGAACACATTTTCAGTAATTTTTTTCGTCACCTCCTGGTTACTTGTTGTTGTCCAGTCATAGTCAACCTACCTGAGTAAAACCAAGCTACAAAAGTAAAAAACAAAACAACAACAATATTTTAAAATATATTTGAAGGTAACTTTGGTGTAGGTGGTGGGGTTTCACTGTCTTAACCTGCAGATAGAGGACACAAACATGTTTTTGTCTCATTCTCAGTATAAGGAAAGGCCGTCATGTAAAAGCTCAGAACCTCCAGAATTCACCTCTGTCTGAGCTGCGGAGGCTGCACTAGCCCTGATTAATGGTTGGCTGCCAGGTTCTGGGGTTTAGGCTAGCGGATTTGATGATTCAGATCTAACTAACAGCGTTCATCTTAAAAGGGGTTAGGGGATATTTTACTTCTATGGGTTTATTAGTTGCTAACACATAACATATTTAGATTATTAGTGTGCATCCTGTTAATGAAACTACTGAACATCAATATGAGGTTTGTCAAGTTGCTGTGTAGTTTTGTTGGTATCTTGCTTTTTTTATTTATGTGGAAACATGTGGGAGCTTATGTGTGACGTTGGGTTGATGAGCACATGCACACAAGGGGCTTGCAGGTAACCATAAATAAGATTTGAATAGGGCCAGAAGAGATAGCTAAAATACTCCAACACAACGTGGATGACATTGATAAAACCTCTTCAGAAATGTTTTTGATGTGCATGAACAACGTTATCACATGGTAGAAAAGCTCCAAAAGAAACAGACATTTTTTTCCATAATACCCCGTTTTAAAGTTTGTAGAGGGGCCATATGGAAGAGTCAATGAGCATGCTGTTAGTCCAATGCACACATCAACTTCCAAGTTTAACCATGTCAGCTGTAGCCTACAACAAGCGTGCAACAGTGCTATCTCCTGCAGCTTCTCATACCTGGTCCACTCGCCTCTGTGGCCCGCTCTCTTTAGCCCCACCCACACTCCCATTTTGTCGCCCTCCTCTTTATCTCCGCCTTCTCCTTCCCGTAGTCATTCGTCTATTATCACTATGCTCCGCCTTCAACATGCCCCCTCAAACTCCTGCCCCAGCCCCACTGTGTCGTCGGCGCGTGGCTGAAACCCATAAACGACTGCAGATGGTGATTGGCTTCGCCGGTCTCTCCATTGCGTTGAGAATGGTGTCGTTCGTGTCCTCTATCCAATATGTGGTGGTTGAGGGGGCGGGGCGGAGGGCTTGATCCCTTGGACGAAGACGGCGGGAAGGGGGTACAAAAAAAAGGGAAGCCTATAGCTGAGCCAGCTCCTCTTCCTCATCCACGCTAATGTATCGCTCAGATGGGATGTCGTTGGCCGGGGTGTAGCTTAGCTGATGGGCTGACACTTACATCCTGGTCCATGTGATAGCGGAGATGGGCCAGCGATTGGCTTGCGGTTTGGGGTGAATGAAGCCGTTAGTGTGATTAGCGTGGTTGTTTTGGTATGAGCTGTGCCCGTTTGCCTATGAAAGCCTTATGTCTGCGCAGTCGGGTGTGAGGGGTAGTGGTTATTGTTTTTGGGGCAGTTAAGTTGAAGCTGGTTCCTCTCTGGATCTCCCTCCCCGCCGCTCTGGTTATGTGTTTGTGGCCGGTGCGGTGGTTGGTTAGGAGGCTCTCCCTCAATCCTCCTCCTCCCCCAGGTATGTGCAGTCTCTCTGTGAGGAGAGCAGGCTGGTGTACAAGCTGTGCAGATCGCAGTTGGTGGTGGGGGTTTTTTGTGGCAGTAGGTAAGAGGCGTGTCCGTTGTGGTGGCAGGTTCCTTGGCCGGTGCCTGTGGCGCCCTGAGCAGCTGTTGCCACCATCTTAGGCTGACAGCATCGTTGACACACTGCGCTCTGGTCTGAGCCCTGACCCCAACAGAAAATTGAGTTATATTTGCAATAGGTTTATTAGACAGTAAATGTTTGTTTTAAAAAAGAAAAAACAAAACTTCAGGTAATCTGTGTACACACTGCTATCAGTAATTTTCCGACCCTCTGCTTGTACCAATGATGACATGTTGCTTTCCTCTAGAGTAGACTCCAGATTGTGGCATTAAACGTAGCTATTTTGCATTGTATTCAATTTTAGGTGTTTTACTGCTCTGAAAACCTTTGAAAAACATGTATTTTTTATGGTCAGGACTTGCCTACAGAGCTGACTTGGCCTGATAACACCAGCGCCTCTCCATGGAGATAGATATAGATTAATAGCCATACTGTGATACATTGACGATAACGCAATATCAGCTTCTATAGAGACAATAAGACTGTGGAGCCACACTAGACAAAAGTTACATAGGGGGACAACATCAGTATACATGTTTTATGAGACCATTACATAATATGATCTCTTTTAAAAGAAAAGTAAAGAAAAGCCCGCATTTTTCTCTTAACTTGACGAATTGTTTGAGATTACTAACTTTCCTCTACTTGAGTAACTACTTTTCAAATACTACTAGCTCTATTTGCCTGGACTTGGCAGCAAAGTACAGCAGATCTATGTGGTGTCCCCTTGGGTTACCTCCAGATGCAGGGCATGACACCACACTTCCGCCCATCTTCAATACACCTTGCGGCCAGGTGACCCTCTGCAGGTCCTCGGAGGGGAGGCAGGGAGGTGGACTAGCATCCGTGCTCTCTCCTGTGCGCACCGTTCGTTGTTCACATTTATATCCCATGGCAACAGCGCTAACACTACACCACCACACAACCAGTTCAGTTTGTTATTTCCCAGTTGTAGTGTGTAAAATCCACTTCCAACTCCTAAAACACAGTAAACCCTACTCTTTCTTGGGGATCGCGTCTAGAATGAACACGGGTCATTTGTGGTCGGAGTGAGGGATGTGTGGAAATGTGGGGTGTGCTGTGCGGACAGTTTGGGCTCTTGAGGACGGGAGGACACAGAGGACCGTGTTAGAGGGTTAATGATTCTTCAGTTGCACACAGAGCTGAGAGAGAGATGTGTGGACTTACCCATGGCAAAAGCGGTCCATGGGCATCCTGCAGCACAAAGAGCACATACACATTTGAGTCAACGCAGTTTCATAACACTTCACCAGCAAGAATCCTTTTTCTCACTTCCTGGAATGTGCCCCTCTGGAATGCTTGTCGTCTATAAAGCAAAACAAACAATTTCTCTAAAACTGGGTCAAAGGAGTTAACAAATACTGTATGGAGCCTGCACTCTTTGGTTTTTAGAGAAGGTGCAACAGTAACAACTGACACAGGATTGCAGGTAATTTTAACTTGTAGACAGAAGGACAACATACAAGTTTTATTTTCTCGGCCCAGGATATGACCAGGCCTCATGTGAAAGCTTGGAACCTTCCAATGCACTCCCTGAGCTGCAGTAGGCTTGCCCTAGCACGTTATTCCGATTGGCTGAAGGTGCTGGAGGTTTGTTTTTTTAAAGGTAGTGACTGTTACAGCTCAAGAGAGGCATTTTAGGTTTTAAACCACTGGATTTCAGTGTTGAAACTGGCAACCTGAATTGAGAAAATTCATGTGCGGCTCCTTTAATTTCTGACTGGATAACCGTCTTGAAGAACAAAAACACCAATGAACTTGGTCATCATGTCCAACTGTTTTTGTAATTCTGAATAAATCAATCATTAGAAATATTATCCAGAAAAAAGCTATTTTGATTTGAAAGTGGTTTATTTCATCTCTGGACCACATATCATGTGGTATGCATTTGTACATAATATTACATATGGTTCCTTTAAAAAGATTATGTAGAATATGTAACAACAACACCTCCACCTAGGTATGACTTGCCAATTAAATGTGCCACTTTATTTATTTTAATCACAGGTGTTGCCTTGATAAAAATGCCGTGCAAATACTATGACATTCTACGGAAGACCGGGGTCGCCTCTTCCACTGATCTACCTTAAATTTCGCCTTGTGGTGTCCCGTATACTGTTAACGCCACTGATAACAGACAAGCAGCACTAACTAGATGAGGTCCGGCGTGCTCTTCTTCTTCCACCGCTCTGAGCCGTCCAGGATGAAGCTCTCGTTCTTGAAGACACTATGGCCTCCTCTCTCCTCCAGTGCCAATCGATCTCCTCTCAATCCTATCAGTCAAAGGTCAGATTTCAGAGGTGACACGCAGAGCATGTGCCGGAGTTCAACACATTCTCGAGAGTCATACCTTTAGATTGTGAGCAGGAGGGAGCGGGTCTGTTGCTCTGAGGATAGGCAGAGCCTGTGCCTATTTGTGGGAGGCTGCGAGTCAGCAACCACTGCTCCCTCACGAGACTTTTTCCTGAAAGGTCAAACACACCAGGACTGGACAATCAATATAAATGCCGCTTACACTTGGTTACATCCTGTTGTTCACTACTGGGTTTGGTTCAGATCTGGTTAGTCCCAATTTAGATCGTTGTTTTTAGTACTTTTATATTTACTGTCTTAAAGAAAGTGAACACGCTTATTACTGCCAACTAGATACTCCCACCCCCCCCATTTTGCAGGTATTAATACTAAAAAGGATCATATTCACAATGACAGAAATAACGTGTTCTGAAGCTTTTCATAATGGATCTTTGACGTATCAGAACAAATATAAGACACCATAAAGCAGTATACGCCCCTGGGACAGTGATGGAACCACACATAAGAATAAGGCACATGTAATATAAAAAGAAAGTACTATGATTTAATGTTGATAATCACAGTCTAATTTGTCCAATAAAAATGTTTTTTACTATCCTCGCGGTCTAATGAAATCGGTATTTTATAAGCCCTTTTCCCTTCCATACCATAGCAGAACTATCCTATAACAATAATGCTCACAACACTAGCATCTATGTGACACTACTTAATAAATTATTTACAGACAGGCATGCACTGTACAGAATTTTGCCCTCAATAGCTGCTCCATATGATACATCTGTATGTGGGCGAGCTGCATCTGCTTCAAATACATGTTTATTAAAACTGATGACTGGTTCTTTAACTTAGCTGCGTCAAAGTCACATGTTGAGTTGGAGCTTTTCGTGGTCCACTCTGTTTTCTTGTGCCGGGATCGACCATCCTGAATACGGTGCTTCTCCTACCACCCAAACACACACAGCTATTAACACTATTAACGCAGTCTGCAGCACCCCTCTTTATTTTTTTTTTTTTATGTAATCCCTGCTGCATTTATTTTTTCATTTGGGGTGGTATTTGCAGAATACAGGTCACTTTCCCAATTTAAAGGAGTTACTAGCGGCACGTGATTCACACATTTGTGGCTTCCTCAAAACTGCTCATAAATCAGTGAGAAATAGATATAAAACAGCTCTGATTTTTTCCATATCTCACAAAAAACACACACCCAAAAAAGCATGAAAGTATTCTAAGTATTCAGAATTCTGTCTGTGATTGGGCATGGGCAGAATATGTTACAAAACTACCCATCTTAATGCAGGGATTCCAGTTCTTACTAACTACATTTTCAAAGTATCTTCCCATCACTGGTGTAACATAATCAAATCATCATTTGGGAATACGGAAGACACTGTAGTGCTGTTTGTCTACTGCGGCACTGGACATACTCAGAATCAGAGCCTATTGTCCATCATAGTTTTGTAACCGTTAGTTTTACTTACTTGTACAGTGTTGTATTTTATATTTTGCTACTTTTGTAGGGTAGGGCGGTGTTCATGATAAAACATTTTTGAGTGGCCCGATTGTATTGCTGAAGTAAAATAGAACATACTTTATGCCACTACTGACAAAATAACGCCAGAGTAAATATAATCAAAAAGAACTCTCTAATGTAAACTCTGTTAAAAACTATGAGCTGCAATAATACCATATCAGAATGATATCCACAGTGATTAATTTGCATCTGTAACGAGTCAAAAAGAGTTATTAATTACCATTGTATGGCCTTAAATATTATCTATAGTCAAAACATAACAAAAAATTCCAGGAGTGTAAGAAAAAATGTACAAATGATAAATATTGGCCCCAAAAATATGTTCCAGTTTCAGATATTGATAAGTCGATGTAGTACTATGTTGACCGGCCTAGGGGCAGGTTTCAGTCGATCAAGCGGTCACTAGGTGTCGTAGTCAACAAACATTGGTATTAGTCAAACATTTTTCAGATCTGAGAACACAAGAGAAAAGGAGAAGTTTACAGCGTGAGTAGCTCAAGATTTTGGTATATTTTAGTATTTATTTTTAAAAAGGCAGAATAAAAGAGGGGATATCATTTGGTGCTTTCTCCATGTTATTAATGTGGTCCTCATCAAAAAACATGTCTGAACCTTTCTCCTCTTATGTAAGCTTTAAGTTCTGGTAATGGTCAGACCAAGTTTCGTCACCCAGCTCCGCACCAATTCTCCATAAAATCATACAAAAAAATACAACAACTTGACAAACTGTGTGAGTGCAGTAGTTTTATTAGCAGGACGGGACACTGATTGTGGAGTCCCCCAAAAACCGAAAGTGAAACTAAAACATGTGAATACATTGATTGTAAAATATGCATTTTCCCAACCTATAAAAGGTAACAGTCAGTAATAGTACTTTTTTTTCCATCAACGTTGTGTTTTCATGAAATGCAGGTGTTAGTTTTGTACGTGCAGTGGGTCAGGAGGTAGGGATATGTATATTTTGACGGAGGTTTGCCAGCCCCCTTTTTAGTTGGATCATTGATCGGCAGGACATGTCTTCAATTCGTGACTCCAAGCTTTAATTAGTTGTGGACAACAGGCATTGTGACATTCAGCTCTGTTCCAAGTATTTTACTATTCCACTTGGACTGATTAGAGTTAACTCTATTGTCAAACTTATCATTGTTTTGGATTTGATTACATATTTTTTGACCTCCTACTTTCTTGACCTTTGCGTAAACACTAGGAAATTTCCCATTGTAGGGAAACTAAGTTCTGTATTTAGCTGTTTTATCACGGCACGTGTGTAAATCACAGGTGAGGCCTGGAGCGCTCCTTCCGCAGATCCGCCTCCTCCATTGGTGTCCCGGAGACAAACAGAGAGATAAAATTCCAATTTAAACAGAATAGTTGTTCAGAAAAATACGTTTTAATTACAATTTAATCAGGTTTTGAAATACAATTCATTAATTTAATTAGGTTAGCCTTTATTTACCCATAGGATATTTGCAACTGGGGCAACCTGTGGGACCCATTCCAGACTTGTGCCAGGCTTGATCGGGAGTTGCCTTAGCTGGGGGATTTGTACCTATGGTTGCAGGTTTTGGGTTAGCGAAGATTTGCTGTATTTGATGGTTATGATCTTTCCAATGTGAAAACAGACCTAGGTCCTTTTAAATGTTGGTGCCACTGAGATTGATGATTTTGAAGTGGAAAACCTGGAACCGGGCCAAGGAAAGCCTTTCACAAGATAAGAGACCTGTTTTAGTCCTGTTTGAATCCTGGTGTAGACGATTAGTCGGTTATTTTGTCACAGAAGTGTTCTGGTCACTGGGTCATGTTAAGAGAGCATTTTTAGCCCATCTAAAGTTCCACCTAACTAACGGAGGGTAATAACGAGTACGATTTGGGCTGTTCGCACTATGCCCTATTTGACAGGAGCAGAGGCTGTCTGGGGACCTGTCTCTGTCTCATGTAAGATGGAGTGGTTTCTCTCACAGATATATGACTTAACTGTGTCAGTGGGCAGTCCTGTCTGACCACCCTGTGTCACTAGTCTATGAGTACTGTTTGGAGCTTGGAGGATGTGTTTCCATGGATTTGTCTGTCTTATAGATACATTTTCTCATCCGTATAGGTCATCCTATGTCCGCTGCTCGCAGTTTGCAGTAATTATTAGGCAATTCTATAGTGCTATCAAGGAAGTTTGATGTTAGCTGTAGTGTTGTTAGCTTTTACAGCGACAGCAAAACTCTGCTGGTGTTGTCTAGTTGTTCAAAAAGTGCTTATAATCATGGTGAAGGAATTAGGAACTCAGATTACAAAAAGGTAAGTGAAGAATACCTTTGATGCTCCAACGTTTAAAATGAAATAGACTGTCTGTTCTGTTCAATTTTAAGGAAGTAATAAACGGAAAAACACTACCACGCCTATTGAAGATAATAGCAGAAAATTGGCCTGATAAAACACAGATTTTTACTTAGTATAATTATCAAATCCCAATAAACTTCCTCATCTTGCATGTTTATTGTGGTGTTGCCCACACTGGTCAGCATTTACTGTAGCCCGATATAAAAACTATTCTAAAAAATATACGGTCAGTTTAGTAGTTATATTTCGTCTTCTCTAAAGCGACTGCAGGATGTTTGATGTCAATGGAGTTTGTCTTCACTACATTTGGGTAGACCCTAAACACATGCCACGGCCCAAAATTTTAAAACAAATGACGTCTTCTGAAACAGGGTCTTCAATAATACAATATGTGCTCCAGCCAATAGGTTGTGTGGTGGAATTGGCACAACTACAGCAAAAGACCTTTTATGTTTGACCGGAATACAAGATTCTATAGTATGGTCTGGTTGGTCTCTAGTCTGATCTAGTGGGTATTGGTCTGGGTTTCCGGTCTAGGGAGTTGGTCCTGTCTGCCAGCTGTGACCTGGACTAGCAGCAGTGAGAGATGGCCTCCAAGCGACGGCCCTGACCCACATCTAAATACAACAAGCACCCCCCACCCCCACCACACTGGGTGCCCGGGCTTTCTGGGTAGTTGCATGTTTCTCCCAATGTATGGGTTGGGTTTCCTTCAGGCTCATTCGATTTCCCTCATGAACCAACATGGACCAACTAGCTCAAGATGTGGAGATGGGTTCTACTGCCTCCTAACGGTTGACCCCGTGGCACTGAAGTAGGGCCAATGCAGGTGGACACACTCCCATAATAATACAGTGTACCCAATTGGCTACACCAACGTCATATAATCGTAAGCCGTAAATTCTTTCAGTGACAACAAATCACATATGGGATAGAATAATGGCACTTCTTCTGAATTGCGGGCGAAAAACAACATGTACTGTTGTTTATTATACTGATCAGAGGGACGTTCAACCTTTTTTGTTTCATTATGGATAGGCCCAGAAAAAAGATATTAACCATAACCAGATCAACAAATTACTGAGTTAAACAGCAACTTCCCCGTAGAAAAGCGACTTGTCTCCGATCGTCAAAAATGTTGTGTTGCCACGTGAATGCACCCGACCGCTAGTGATTGAGGTGACATGGTGGCGTTGAAGGGTTAACATAAAGTGTTATAAACTGTATGGCGTTAGTTTGTTCCAGGACACAACACTGAGGGAGCACTGAATGGGACAGGAGTCGTGGCTGTGGGGTCAGAGGGAAAGGACTACAGCTGATATTTAGACGCAGTCACACACCTATTTGCTCAACGCTCAGACAACAAGAAACAAGGGCAAGGCATCAGCAAAACCTGAACAAGACGAAAAAACATGACATTTTTAGACATGGTTTAGTAAGCAGGGGCCAGCACGGTGCCAGCAAAATTGAAAATATATGGAAGCTGTTAAGACATAATGGTGGAAACACCATTACTACTGGACATTTGTAAAAGTTCAGTTACATGACTATAATGTATCACATTACAAATACAAGTAATGATGCAAAAAAACCTAGACAAAAAAATAACTCAATAAAGTAAAAGTACACAGGGAATCCATAATATTAATACAATACCAGAGGTGTTCATATGACATCAGGACATTTTCGTGTTGACTGGCAATTATCCCTGGGAGGTACTTTTACTGTAGTTCTCAAAATTCTCTTACATATAATGACCAAGTAATGAACCATTTTGCTTTGAGGTAGACCGGATATTATAGCTCTGAGTCTAAATAAAGTTTGTGGCACTTTATAACCTCAGATAAACAGTTAAACTTAAGACAAAAAAAATACAGATGGACCTGCACATGGGCTCATGTTTCCTATGCCGGCACACCTCATAACAAAGACAGTCCTTTATATACTCAACTATATACAACCCGACCATTAACTAACACTACACACGTAGTACTGTGGGTGTCCTGCGCTCCATGGTTACAGCAATTTCAGGTACTTGGTGGACATCTATTTGGTTATTGCGCAGAGGCTGACCAAACTTTTTTTATCGGCCACATATAAAATATTTGAAGAGAGGAGGGCCCCCAAACACCCAAAAGACCTGCTGATCAATACAGTGCGGTGCTTTATAAAACGCTTTGACGAGAACCCGCTGTGTATTAATAAGGCTTTGACAACACATTCATTTAGGTCTGCTGGTACCAACACTGCAATGTGACTATTTCAGGATTATAGTGATAGCAATAGTTTAATTTGGTACAAAAAAAAAAACAAAAAAACCCGTCGTAGAGGACGCATTTGGATCGAGCCATAGTTTGGACACCCCGGTTTGAGCTGCTCTATTGAAAATTTGGTTGTGGGTGGAGTTTAGGTGTTTAGTCCCACTTGGATTACTCAGAGCTGTATTTCAAGTATTAATGCATGTTGTTGCAGAAATCTGTACCGTCCCATGTTTGTGGCGCTTTTGATGTCACCTGCCCTTACCCGACCCACAGATCCTTTCTGTATACCCCGTAATAAAAACAAAAGGTAAAAGGGCCGTTTTTTTAAAAAGGGGGAAGTACAGCCATTTTTCAACTAAACGAGAACAAACTAAACCCCATAACAAATTAAATAAGCTGCTTGTTACAGGAAGCGTTGGCCTGTTACTTCGCAGATGGTACTTTAGCAGCCTAATATTTTAACACCCAACAGCAGTGCCTCGTGCACAGGCACCTTCAACTAGTGATTGAATTTGAGCGTGAGTGACCTTCAGTCCTGTGTGTAAGCAGTCACTGTGCTAATGACGCTCATCTGTGGCTAAGGTAATCTCCGCGAGACGCCTGCTGTGCAGAACTCCAGCGACCCTGCACTTCGCTCGTAGGGTTTAGCTGTGGCCTGCCACCAGAGTCACAGTTGCCGCCCGTACCGTGTGGGTCCTTTACCCCTGTGCCACCACGTACACACCTCCGAAAATACTAATGACACCTTTGTTCAAGGATATTCTTGTCGTATTCTCTCGTAAACTTTATTTCACTTCTTATTTCACCAATTTTTTGCGCGAGCTGATTTTTTTAAATGACTGAGACCAGAAGAGGATAAGAGGAAAGGGAAACATATTATTATCACCTCTGCCAGAATCCCTGACGAAGCAACTAAAAAAGAGCAGTATAAATTTATTATGTTTAGTGCTAAAATGTCCATACATCCTTTTCAGCCCATTTAAAAAGTTTCTCTAAGACATGTTCCAAATTATCACAGACAAAATGATTGTGCATCCTTAACCATACATATTTCCCTATGTCCTTGTTACTGGCCCAGTTATACTCCACCATGTAAATTATTAAATACGCTAGTGTTTATTCTCGGTTGGTTTTGTTTTACAATTTTGTATTATTTTAATTTGCTGTTGTTTTTTTATTGCCACAGTGCTTGGATACCACATTTGGTAATGATCATACATGGTAAAGTTATACTGCACTAATCGTTATTATCCAGTTATTTTGATATATACTTTCGATATGAAACTAAATGGTCTTTGGGTACTTTACTAGTTTAACTGACTATAACAAAAAAAAACTAGCAAAAAAAACAAAAAATAGCGCTCAAGCAGTGACTGTCCACCCCCTGGTTCCAGAAGTAAATTAATTTTTCTGCACTAACTTTCCAAAAATTAAAATAATATTAAAAGTTTGAACGCTACAGGCGATCATCAGCCTAGTGGTAACTAATGACCACAGAACCTAAAATTTGATTCAAAATCTTGTTTCTGAAACTTTAGAAACTATAAGTTAATAAACCACACTACCAGGCCGCTAGTATGTAGCATCCATTATGCCTTTAAAACTCTTTAATATTTATATTTTTGCTTGGAAAAATGAATGGAAAAATGTACTTTGTGGACCCAGCAGTGGGCGCTCACGGTTGTGCTCCAACTAAAAATCAAGGTAATATCAGGACCAAAGGATAATCATAAGGCTGCAAGTATGGATTAACGTAATGCTACAACCCAATAAAGGTGAAATATGGAGACTAAGAGAGAATAATTTACATATTTACGACAGAATGTGATCTTTTTTGATTTAATGTCCCCCGTCTTGTTATAAGGAGGGCTTTGGGAATAGTTGTAGAGGAAAGTCACATAAGGATCTTCAGACAAACAAATACAACCTATTTCTTTATAGTCGGACTAGGCGACGATTAGTCGATTAATTGTTGCAAGCCCAGTTCTCAGCTGTCGTGTGCTTGATATATATTTTGCCAGCCCTAATGGTAACATGATCGTATAGAAACCAACTACCTAGTATGTGTGTTTAAAAGGACATGGAGCCTATGGGGAGATAGAAGCAGAGGAAACTGAAGCTTAGTCAGACCTTAGAGCATTATCCCACCACCCAGGGCCACCACACCAAACACCACACGGACCATCGTCACTTCCAATCAACCACCAATACGGAAAATAAACGATTAAAGGATGATTGACTATCTGGGAAATTTATATTTTCTTTTAAACGACATTTGATGTTTTAAGTATCGAAAATAACAGTGGTTTGCGCAAGTTCAATTATACTACACGCAGTAGGAACAAACATTATTTAGCTTTTACCGTTTTCTCTCCTGACATGCAGAGACCGTTTTAAGCGGGAAAAGTGTTAAAGTTTTTGATAGTTTTTTCCCTCTCACCGACGCTGGACGGAGAAGATGCACAGGGTCTCGTGCACACCGTGGAGTATCCACGAGGAGGCGCGGGGCTCTTGTTGGAGCGGCGAAGAGCGTGGAGGCGGGGCTACAGAGTCTTTAGCGGTTGTGAATTGACAGCTTTGTTCATCCTGACCGCCATAGAAATCAGAGGTGCGTGCCAAAAAAAGTTAGCGTGCTTAAAGACCCGCCCACTTACCTAGGTTAAGGAAGACTTTATTATTTCCATCCAAATATTTGTAAGGCTTCTTAATTACTGGAAATAATGAAATAATGACCATAGGCAAAATTAAAATAATGTCGGGTGCATTGTACTACTGTAGGATAGTATTTAAAGGGACAGGTTATGGAAGCTTTCTGGGTGGTGGCATGTATCTGCAGGATTACAGGGAAATAGTTAAAACCCAAAATCAGAAACATCTCCATGGGGACAGAGCATTTCATGCATACTGTGAAATATTATAGCAAAAGGAAAAGCATTTCTATGGAAACCAAGATGGAGGGAGAGCTTAGTTTGTTACTAAGAATGCAAAAGACACAAACTGACATTGTAGTCGATTTGTCAATAGGAAAAGTAATATGTAATGGCCAACATAACACGATTACAGGCCAATTAGTAGTGTGGATCTTTGACATGAATAAATAAAGGTGATACTTTGCTCAGAAAAAATAGACAAAATAAAAGAAGCCGTTTGTTTTTTGATTTAGTCTTGTGTTTTCAGTACATTGAAACCAGAACAACATGTGTCCAGGCTTGCATCTCCCTCAACTCGGAGGAGGCCTCCACCGTGCTTGTTCCAGGTCTGCATGTGCTGAGTATTGCTGAGGGGAATATGTAAACTGCTGTTCAGACGGTAATTACACAACTTAACATGTATTTCTTTCCTCACCAATATTCCTTTTTCCATTCTTTATGAAACTCAGATTATGTATATAGGTGCCAGGGCGACTGTACTGTGCTATCTCTGAAATATTCGTTAAGGAACTTTCCACAACACATTGGTTCCATGTGGATTTATTATTATATGCCCAAAACTGAACCCACAAAAAACTACAAAACAAATGCATATATATATATGTGGGTAGTGTCATAAAGTAATAGCAACAGTTGTTAGTGGCACCAGAGCTAATTTCAGAAAACAATACTTCAATTTACTATGTTATCTTTTTCCTAGCAATTGGAAGCAATCATTTCCAAATGCTACAGGCTGGATAAGTAAAAAGGATTTAGTGGTACACAAGATTAAAAGCTCCTCATAAGTTAAACAAAACTAATTAGGTAAACAAAAACCTATTGGTAAACCAAGCGCTGGTGTATAACGAATGGGTTATCTCGCTCTTACAATTACGTTTTGTACAATTGCGTACCACATGCGTACAACGCCATCACCACAAAACTGTATCCTATGCTAAAGTACGTAATGAATCCTTCAACTCTATTTCAAAGGACAAGCAGTATTTGTGCCACAAAAACAGTGAACACACAGACCTTTAAAGAGGGGTATTTACTTCTATGGCGGTCTTAACGGCTGAAAATACGCACATAGCAACAGAGTTGTCAAGTGCTGGGTACAGTTTGTATCATGCTTCTGTATTGTTTAGGAGACACTTAGCTGTGGGAGCATGGGGTGTGGACGTTGTTGTGGGCGAGTTTTGACAGAATCTTACAGCCACCAATAAGAGGGTTCCCAAATAGGGACCGGAGAGATCGTAATACCTCAACAATGCAGGGATGACATAGAATCTCTGTAGGTTGTTTTTTGATGACCGAAGCAACATTATAAAATGGCAGAACAACAACAAACATGATTAGCATCTACCCCTTTTAATATGTAATGAATGGTCAAGTGCTACACTATAATATTATCTCCAAAGTAGGTTAGGATAACAAAAGAACTTTAATGACAAAACAAATTGGAATGTCATGACAAATCAGACAGGTCTTATGAAAAATTCTGAAAAAAGTAAAGAGCTGGGTGACAACATCTAGAGCTGCTTTGAGACTGGTGAATTTGGCATTGTTGTTTAGTGTCTGAAAAAAAATTCAACTATCTTTAGGTTTTCCATCTTCAGCGATTGACCAAATATAAATGAAAATAAGTAAAACAACCTTTTATTAAACATTGGACAATTGCATTTGTTCTCTGGTCAGGTCTTTAGAACCAATGCAATGGCCAATGTTTTAAGCTAATATTGATATGAACATGGTTAAATTTTTATAGTACCCCCATGTTTTGAGGTTTTGAACAGTCAAGTTTGTAAAGGCACGTAACTGACAGTTAAAACTTGTTGAAAAACGAAAACGCGTTAATTTTAACGGTTGGTAGTGGTCCAACGTATATCCCTTCCTAGTATGCAGGCAGAGCATCCTAATTATTTTGCCAATGGAGGTATGAAAGTGTTTTTACAACACTCATAGCAATGTAACCAAAAAACTAGCCTTCTAAAGCCCTGCTTCCTGAATTTAATGAAAATTAGATGCAGACAGTACACAGCTCAAATAATATATCTGTGTGGGACAAGACACATGTTTTGACTCAGATCTTTGAAAAAAAATCAGACAGCTCAGATCGGATCAGGAAACAGAACAAATATTACTGGGTCTGATTTAAACATACGAAATAATTGCATTTATCAAAATATTTATAAAAAATATTTGGCAACATCGGGGTGATGTCTGATTAGCGCTCATTCTGAAGTTGATGCCTCCGTTCCAGTGGCGTCCAACATGATGCCGCGCACGTAGCCGGGGGATGGAGGGGGGGGGCGCACTTGTCCTCAGCTACATTTACACAGTCCTGAAGACGAACGCACACCGCCACCACCAAAACAGAGAAACTGCAGGCACAAGAAAACCACATTTAGAATGGTTTGCCTTAGGTTTAGCAGCAGTCCAAGGCAAAATCTTTGATATTATACAAAACATTTCTCTGTGAGCTTTACGTATTGTTATATGACTTGATCCCTTTTGTAAAAATAACATAATGCATAGAATGGTCAGTCTAATGCATCTGTGGAACATATAGGTTACAACACTAAATCTTCCTGGCGACCCTATATAAAGTACCATGGTGCACTTCGACGGTCTAAAACCAGTTTTGAAACTGGTTTAGACCTGATTGATAGTCTAAAAATTCTGGTTTAATCCACAGTTTTTTCTCGTTGTGTCTTTAGGCCCTTCACCCCAGTTTAATAGGGATGTACGTGAGTGTTGGTTGTGGTCAGAGGGAGGCCGATGGTGTTAGATTGCCTTTCGTCCATCAGTGTTCGTGCCACGAGGACAAACTAAAGCTACAATATTATCTTACCACCACTGAGATTATTATTAAAAGTTTAGACCAGTGCAGGCCAGGAAAGGAACTGATGTAGTACCTGGAATAGTTATTGATCAGACAAGCTTTTGAACAGTCCCAAATTGCAATCTGGGTTCTGACACAGTGTTCAAAATTGGAAAGTACCAAACTAGGTTTAGGTGAGTCTTTGTTTAAGTGGACACTGATTTAGTTAATTACTAGCATTAGTTCTTGGTCCCATCATGGCTATATCTAAAGCTTTTAAGTTAGCCTAGTCTTGCTCAGGTGCCTTTTAAGATACAACGTGTAACTAGGTGCATTAATCAAATAAAAGTGGCGTGTAATGCAGTGTGGATACATGTGGGATTGACCATGAAGATGGCGTTGGGCGTGGTGGTCGGCGGTGGGGTGGGGTAGTGTTGGTGATGATTTCCAACCCAGAGCCACAATCACCACAGGGTTACACCATGACGATTGTAGCGCACCCAGGGTCCAGCACCCCCCCCCAGTTTTCTTTTCCACCAAAGAATGAACCTGGCAACACAAAAAACATGAAATCATCAAGACCGCCCACACAGCTGTGAAGCTGTAGCGAGGTTTGTGGGTGTGTAAGAGCCTGCAAACAATTAAAGCAGGGGCAAAATGGTCATCCATTCGATGTAGTGAGCACAGTTTGCAATCTCTCTGGGGCCTATTTGAACCCCCTTAAGTTTAGCTTGTAAGACTCTGTCCATGGATGCTCAGCCCAAAAGCCCCACGTTACCATCCCCACATGACAATTTCTCATAAATATACCAAAAACATGATACAAAACTTGTTGGAGAGCAAAGGTGAGAGGAAACTCAGAGTGTCAAACACAAAAAGTGAAACTTAAAAAACCTGTTAATACATTGTTTTGGTAAATATCGCATTTTCGCCAACAAGCTGAAATATGTTAGGTATTAGCCCAATCATCCATCCATTTTCTTCCGCTTTATCGCGGGCCGGGGTCGCGGAGCAGGCGCAGCTTTCAGTAGGGCAAGGCCCAGACTTCCATTCCACACACACTTACTCCAGCTCTTAAGGAAGGGATCCCAAGGCGTTCCCAGGCAGCCGAGAGAATAGTCCCTCCAGCAGTGTCCTGGGTATTCCCAGGGCTCCTCACGGTAGTGACGTGCCGGACAACACCTCCCTAGGGAGGCGTCCAGGGGGCATCCGGAATAGATGCCGAGCTCACCTTCAATGACTCCTCTCGACTGTGGAAGGGCGCAGCAGGCCTCTAATCCGCCGCTCCTCCCGTGTGAACTGAGCTCCTCACCTTATCTCTAAGGGGAGAGCGCCCAGCCACTCTGCGGAGGAAGCTAAGTTACGACGTGTGTATTCAGCGATCTTGATCCCTTTGCGTCATTACCCAAAGCTCATGACCCATAGGTGAGGGTAGGAACGTAGATTGGACCGTAAAAATCGAGAGCTTTGCCTTTCGGACTCAGCTCCTTCTTACCACACACGGTCCGATACAAGCGACCCGCATCACTGCAGACGCTGCACCGATCCGCCTGCAATCTCACGCTCCATCCTTCATTCACTCTGTAACAAGTACCCCGAGATACGTGAACTCCTCCCTTGAGGCAAGGACTCTCCACCACCTGAAGAGAGCAAACCACCTTTTTCGGTTGAGGACCATGGACTCGGATTTGGAGGTGATGATTTTCATCCAGCCTGCTTCACACTCGGCGCAAATCGCCACCAGTGCCTGTTGAAGGTCCTGGTTTCGATGAAGCCATCAGGGACAACATCATCTGCAAACAGGCAGAGATGAGATCCTGTCGTTCCCACGACACCAGACCCCCTCCGGCCCCTGACTGCGCCTAGAAATTTCTGTCCATAAATACAATGAACCAAAGGTGACAAAAGGACAGCCCCTGGCGGGAGTCCCACATGCACGGGCAAACAAGTCGGAATTACTGTCCGGCAATGCGAACACAGCTCCTGCTCCGGTCATACAGGGAACGGACGCCCTTAGCAAAGGGCCCCGGCCCCACATGCCCAGAGACCCCCAAAGGACACTACAAGGCGACACGGTCGAATGCCTATGCCAGGTCCACAAAACCACATGTGGAATGGTGGGGCAAACGCCCAGGAACCCTCGAGCACCCGAGCGAGAGTTATAGAGCTGGTCCGAGTGTTACGAGACCGGGACGAAACCACAATGCTCCTACTGGATCCGAGGTTCGACTATCGTAGTATGTATTAGCCGTTAATACCACATAGCAGTAAAATCCCCCTCTTTAAATGAATTTTAATTATGGTATACTTTTTCATATGCATCCCCAAGTCTTCCCTGAATTTTTTGATTAAACTTTGACCAACACTCAGCAATAGCTCTTTATAGTCTCATGAGTTACATTTGATTTGAAACACATTCTCAAAAATAATGTCGTTGTCCAAGTATGGTAACTATGTGCCTGAAAACAGTCAGGTCCTTCTCCAGTTCTGTTCTAATCCAGAAGGATCTGGACCCGGGCCATTAGAATCGAGGGGAAACCTCCAACCACAAGCCTCGAAGTTGTATGCATGTGTCTCCTTCTAACACCTCAGAAGAACAATAATAACTTCTTTTACCAAAGATAAATAAGTTTGATGGTTTTTTTTAAATTTTTTTTTTAGTCCCTACTGGCGTTTTTTTTTCGTTCATTTTTATGATTTTATTTTTTGTGATGGGTAAAGCATTACGTTTGTTTTTGACTCAAACAGATGGTGCTTTTCGCTGGTTGGTTAATTGCCTGTCAAATTGCACCCCTGGAATCGGGGAGGACAGGATACAGTTCCAGACCCACCGTCTGTGTAAGGTGTGAGGTTCTGGTTGGCAGGTAAGGTTACTATAGAAAAACATAAACCTTTTTTTTTGTTCCAATTTATCTAACAATGGGCTATGGGAACAAAAGAGGCTGGACTCTCAAGTAGATTTTGTTGTATTTCCAAGACTTTTCCAGGATATGTGAACCCTGTGTGCTTGTACCAGGTTGCGATCTCAGCGATAGCGGGATACAGAGGGAGGCGGTGGAGGCAGTGCTGTGCACGGGCCCACGCCCCCCCACAGCTGCAGGACCACAGCCAAATTTATGAGGATGCGATTGGAAGTCACGCGTAGTGACACGGCAAAACAATTTCTGAAACAGGACACAATAGATAAGAAGTCTATTTTAGCATTTCATTTTAAAGTGGACCATATTATGATCTTACTTCTGGCTGACTTGAACTACTTTTGTATAACTATGCCTGGTATTTCCCCATTTTAGAATGGTTTTAATAAAAAAAATAGATAACAAACAACTTTTTTGCCTGTAAAACAAAAAAAACATGTTTAAATATACCAGCGGTATGCTTATCTTGTGGGAATTCCATCAAGGCTTTCCTACGTTTTAAAAGTCACAGACTGAACAAATACAAAATGGATTTAAACAACCAAAGTTTCAAAGAGCCTGGGATTCAATTGAATGTTCATGGTCTTCTGTTTAGGTGAGAAGTGAGTGACAAAGGAAAAAAACGGTTTGCTAATGCTAGCTAGCTTGTGGGATATAAGGTTATTTGAAAAGGAAATGTGTAATAGCACAAAATCTGCTTGCTGGCTGTAGTTCAATCTAAGTCAGAAAAAGCTCAAATTAAAGTCTAACTTGAGAATAGAGGTTCAGACAGAAAAGTGCTCCAGTTATCACACACCCCAGCAGGAATGTTGATGGCACATCAGCTGCACGGTATCAATAACATATTAAAACCATAGTCGTTACCATCCAGCGCAGGCAGCGAAGGTCTCTGGGGTAATAGCGTTTGAGCACAGTCGTGTCCGTTGGCCCAGCAAACAGCCGAAGAAGAGAACGCAGTAGTTGTCAGATGATGAAGATGAGGACCCACCCAGGACCAGCCAGATCACTGACAAGCAAATAACAGGTATACAGACTCGTAAAGAAGGATATACACTCTTGTAGGTATTAATAACACATAAACACATTTTGCCTTTTTGAGTCCCCTCTCTGGTCCAGGTAAGTCACTCCCATTCAGAGCGATATATAACACATCCATGATCCGCTACGAATCTACTGCACTAGCATCAGATTGTTAAGTGTTGCGGAGAATTTTGCTTCAGGTTTTGTATTATAAAAATGGTGTTTGGGGTGACATAGGATTAGAATCTTACAAAGTCCACAAAAAAACTGTTAAGGAGGGTTCAAATAGTGCCAGGGAGAGATTGCAAAAATACAAACAGCAGTATGCAATCTTCAACACTTTCAGGCATTTTTTGATGATGGGAAAACATTAATATTATAAAATGGTAGGAAGAGTCCCTTTGCACAATCACCCCCTTTTAGCACTTTGAGCTGTACTGTCGGTTTATGTCTGTATAAATAATCTTGATCCGGCCAATGTCTGGTATGTGTGTGGGTTTGGGATGCATGGACTTACTCTCTGTCCCACAGCACCCGCAGATCTGGAGCAGCAGGTTGATGCAACCAGCAGAAATAGAAGGGATACGGGGAGGATGGTACGGGCCCATGAGTCGTCAGAGAGGACACAGGACATGTCTCCAACCATGCACACACATAGAATATCCCAACGTAGGGCTTTCGCGTATATTAACATTTGTGAGGGCTTTCAAGTGTGCGTCTAAACAATGCATAAACAGCCTAAACCATGTGAGATATTTTTGCGTCCATAGCGGTATCTTTGGCAAGTCTCACAACTTTTTGGCAAATCATCCACAGTTGAGCACATTTATACAAAGCGATTCTTAAAACTGTGAGCTTTTGATGGTGTAGTGTAACTAGATCACAAGTTCTGCACTACCGACACGCCCAGTATGATCAGAGTTGTACTGGTTCACATATTTGATCTTTTCACAATAGTACCTTCCTATATTGTACACTCTGGGTACACCCTTACACGGCATTTTATTGTACAGATGTACAATACAATGCAGTAATCAACTCAAAGCACATATGACTAAATCTAAGGTCATTACATAATGACAAAGATGAGTTCTTCAGGTTTTTTTCCTCATTGAAAATCATTTCAAATTTTCCAGCTAGTCCAGTTTACAAGGCAGGGTTCTCGCCTGTACTCTTGATGATTTAAAAATGTCGGAAAAAGGTCATACAATGGGACAACGAATAGGGTGCAGGCCTTAACCTGCAGATAGAGGACAGTTGGAGAACACTAAATTTTTCATTTCAAGTCTAGCCTCATGTGAAAGCTCAGAACTCCGAGAAAAATCACTCAGGAGCCGCACATGGCGGCAATAGCACTGATTTAATGATTGGCTGTGGGTACGGGAGTTAGGTAGTGAGGATGCAGATCTTACTGGTTTCTTAGGTGAACTTCAGTTGCCAGCCGTGGGCAGTGGATATAACGGACCATGGTGCCAACAATGTCAAAAAATCTACTCTGAACGATTGGTCAATGTTCACTTTCAAATAT
>JAIEZT010000974.1:0-26419 GCA_019594935.1 Periophthalmus modestus | reverse complement strand
TGGATCTATTTTAAATATTTTCATTATCGATCGATTTCCGGAACTCCACTCTGATCCTCAAAGTTGTTGAAAAGTGATTATTATAGGATAACTTTTGGACTACTGCAGTTTTAACACATAAAGGTATAGAGCCGCAAGTTATTACAAGTGTAGAGTATTATAAGTTTACCAAACTGATTTTTATTCCTTCAAACTTATGCTCTAGTATTGTACTTTTACATTTACAGTGGTTACTTTTTACTTTACTTCGCTACATTTGAGAGCAGGTATCTGTACTTTCAAGCACTACATTTTGAACAGACTAAAGTAAGTAGTTTGATATCATTTTTTATGATAGTTTGAGAAAAAAAATCCGAAGGTTTTATTGTTTTAACAGTTCATCGTGTGGGCAAACAAAAATGCGAATAAAAACAGCTAAAAAAAATTATTATTCCACAACCCCCCCCAAAATCAGCAACAATCTCAAAATTGATACATTTGAAGCAGTTATAATACCTCAAAACTGTGCGCAAAATACTGTTTACTTTTAACTCTTTAAGTACATATTTAAACGAATACTTATTTAAATTTGCTCCAGTCATCTGTATTTTACTTAAGTAACAGAATGAAGTACTTTCCATTCCTTCTCTGATAAGCACCTAAACAAGCACGCAGATGGTTAGTACACATATCTATTTGGCAGAGGTAGCATGAAACTGTTGAGGTCTTTTCCAAGTTTATCAGGACCCTAATGGAAAAAACCAGTCAACCAATAAAAATTGTTCCATGCTCTTGACATGTAAACAATAGTTATTTGTGGGAGGTTTATTAGGGGAGAGGATGGTACACAAATCACATGCAAACTATGGCACTTGAGGAGATGCAATAAAGCCATTCCAAAGACAGTGCCCATTTAAAAGCAGCCCCAAACAATTACCATTTTCCTACTAAGTCAATGGGGAATAATGCTGACAATACTAATGCATGTAATAATCAGAATGAATGTTTTTTGGGTTGTGCAGCTGGTGTGTGTTGTGTTTTATTTTTGTTGACAGGAGGTGAACAGAGGGTTTGAGCTGGAGGAAGTGTCTGGGTGCAGGACGTGCTGAGGATAAGGTCCTGGTTTTTTGACTGCGTAGATGGATGAACGGTTGCCGGCTCACAAACGATATTAGAAAGAATGTAACGGTCACGAAAATTGTCAATTTATATGTACATGCACTGATGCGTAGATTCTCGGTCGCGGGGGCAGCAGTCTGAGCAGGGACTCCCAGGACTTCCATCCCGCCAGACACGTCCTCCAGCTCCCATCCAGGGGGACCCAAGGCGTTTCCAGGCAGCGCAGAGACATAGTCCCTCCGGCGGTGTCCTGGGTCTTTCTCGGGGGCTCCTTATCCATGCCCGGAACACACTCCCCATTTCTGAGCAAGATGCCGAGCCACCTCAGCTGACTCTTCTCGGTGTGTAGGAGCAACGGCTCTACTCCGAGCTAACTTCCGTGTGACCAAGCTCCCTCACCTATCTCTAAGGGAGCGCCCAGCCACCATGCGGAGGAAACCATTTCGGCTATTACCAGAGCTCATGACAATCGGTGAGGGTAGGAATGTAGATTGACCGGTAAAATCTAGAGTTTGCCCTTTCGACTCAGCTCCTTCTTTAATACGACACAAGGAAAGAAAAGAAGAGAAAAAAAAATGATGAAGAAAAAATACACTGAAAAAAAATATAGATAGTGTAATCTGTTAGGATCAGTTTTTGTTTCCCCATTAACCTTTTCTCCTAAAGAGGAAAAAAGGTTAATGGGGAAAAAAACAAACATAAACAGTATAAATGTGGAAAAAGCAAGTGAAAAGCTAAAGAGAGGACGAGATGGAGAAGTTGAGGTGGTGTTCAATCTGCTGCAGAGGTGGAGTACAGGTGAACAAGAGCTGAAAGAGATGATATATTATAAAGACGAGTCAGGGTGTTGAGAGGGCAAAGGAAGCAGTTTGTGATTGGCAGATAGGGGACAGACAGGGACAGTGAGATTCATGGGTGAAGTTTTAGACTAACATTATCAGTCAAAAGTTTGGACTCAGTTTTTCATGTAAGTTTTTTTCTTTATTTTCATGACTATTCTCACTGAAGACATAAAAAACTGAAGTATCATGCAAAAATATGACCCTAGGACTGAATTTATAGCAGATACGCCTTATTACGACTGACGCAGTGACCAGAACCCTGTTAGAACTAAAGAGGCCTCTTGGCAAAATGTATTTACCGTACTTTTCGGGTTGTAAGGCGCACTTAAAATCCTTGATTTTCTCTAAAATCGAAAGTGAACTTTATAATCCAGTGCAATTTATGTATTACGATAAGCTACGACGCTGCACCACTTGATGGATTGTCAGAGCATTACAGCTACCGTAGTCAAGAGTCTCGCGGCAGTAAAGATGTGTGTAAGGACAAAAAAAAAATGGCAAGAGAGGAACATCACTGAAAAGGAGAATCCGGCCAGAACACATCACCAACATGGATGAGGTACCCCCTCACCTTGACATCCCCGTGAAACAGTACTGTCGAGAAAATAGGGGCCAGTACGGTATCTATACGCACCACAGGGAACGAGAAGTCATCTGTAGTAGTTCTCGGTCCCCAGCTAATGACCAGAAAACTTACCACCCATGGCCATTTCAAGAGGAAGACTTTGCCAAAAGAAAAGTTTCCTGCCGGGGTCATCATTAAGGCTAACTCAGAGGGCTGGATGGACGCGGAAAAGATAAGAGTGAGAGGCTCAAGTGACGTCTGAGCTTTCAGGAAGGCTGGAATCATCACTGAAGTAACAGCGACAAGACAGATTTGGATAAGGACAAGAGGGATCCAGGCATGCTTGAGGCTGTATTCTTACTGTTTAGTTTCGCTTAATGCTCCCATAGACTGTAATAAAGAAGTGGACTAAGCGAGTGTGACGTCACCCACAGCGTTCAGTGCACTTTATAATCCTGTGCCTTATGTATGAAAATGGGCCCATTCATTGATATATATTGAGAAGAGGTGGTAACTAAACAAGATCTATATTTAATTTAAGATTTCCGAAATGGTATAAACTACTGGCTATTAATACATATGCAACATTTTAAGTTATAAATATGTTTTTGTCCGGTTATCCTCCATTGTGTCTTTATACTTTCCAAAAATTAGCTTTTTTTCTAAAAGTCTGTGGGATACAAAAAATGACTGGAAAACTAGACAACTGTTGTAGGCTTCAAAGTGGACAGGAATGTAGAGCCCCATTGGACTCATACTGTTCTCAATCCACCTGCAGCTGCTGACACCGATGACCCGTGAGGAATGTTTACTGAATTTTAAAAACATTGTCAAAGTAGAGGTGTGTCTCGCATCTTCAGAAAGGACGTTCCAGGTTTTAGATGCATAAAACTGAAACGCTGTGTTCCCCATGTTTAGTCCTGACTCTGGGTCACCAGCAGGAGGCCCGGTCCCTGAAGTCCTCAGAGTGTGAGATGGTTCATATGGCACTAATATGTGGGAGATGTACTTGGTGCTGGTCCATGGAGAGACTTGTCCACAAGCAGAGCACACTTAAAAGTCTGTCTCTGGGTGTCAGGGGTCACTGCAGCCCCATGGCCAAACAAGAGTTAAAGAGCATGGGAGACCGGGACGTTTGCTGGACACACTGTCATAATATCTGTGTAATTAAAGTGTTTGGTGAGTTTTATTGTGGTTTTTATCTTGTTTTATGACAATGCAGATTTTAATTTTTGCTTTATTTTATGACAGGACTATGTAAGAATTTTTATCGTGCTGTTGACCTGTGGTGACTGTGGACTGTGTGTGGGGTGTTTAAGGTGAACAGCACAGGTACAGCAATTTTAGACAGTTTCGAAGATATTAAAGTCTTGTCTTTGTCATTTTAAAATTTTTTTGTTTTACTGTGATGTGCATAAATCCCTGCTGTACTGTGTTAGTTTTGTCACATTGTGAGTTTATTTCCTGATATTCCGCCCTCTGTTAGTGGCTTCTGTGCTAGCCTGATGTGCACTTGTAAAGTCAGACTACTGAAGTGCAGTATTTTTTCCTTTCGTTTGTCTCTGTGGTCACCTCCCCTCAAAATACTGCAAGTCAACATATAGAAACTAAAGGGACCCGATCGTTTCCAGTGCATTGTTACAGTTGCTGTGCTCAGAGTGTTTGTTTCTACCCGAAATGACTGAGCCTTTATGGTTTTGATTTTGGGGGTTCGTCCGCTGTACACAGAGGGTTCATTCATGGTTGTCACTTCTCTGTCTGACAGTAAATTTAATGGGAAACCAACTTTTCTGTGTCGTAACGTTCAGAGGGACCAAAGATTCAGACTAAGAAAACAGTTCAACAGAGTTTATTTACAATACAAAATGTGAAAGGTGGTATCGGAGCAAGTGGTGCAAAGACGAGGTGAGCTGGATTGGAGGCTGCGGTGCACGGATAGTCCAAGGAGCAAAATCTGGCAAAGAATGAAAAAAGTCCAAACTGAGTACAAAGGGCATAGTACATGGTGTAGGAATCCTCAGCCTCTTAATTCTCCCCAGATGAAGGCTTGACTGCTTGATGAGAGGCGCAGGTGTGTGGAGGAGGTGGTGCCGGAGTCTCGCCAAGCAGCTCCAGGCACACAGAACAGAAGGGAGGAGGAAGACAGCACAGAAACACAAGGACAGACTGGATTCATGACAACATAACATGTAAAATAGGATGAGAAATGTTCAAAATTTGAATCCCAAAGTACTCATATATGACTGGAAAAAACTGGGTGTTGAGAGTTTTAACAGCCACAATTGATTTAGTGATCAACAGAAAGAGCTCACTGTTGGGTTTGTTTTCACGCTGCTTACATTTTCAACGTAAAAGAGCCGTCACTTTAAGAGTGGTGCGCTTAGGCATTCTACCTCGCAGTAAATGAGTGCCCGGAGCGGCTCCTCTCGCATGGCCGATCTCAGGCCGACCTACGCTGTCTGTGGTGCAAGGTAAAAGTGCTCAGAATTGGGTAAAAAAAAAGCACTTTGATCACTTATATTTCTATTAATGTGCACCGCAGAGCTGCTGTTTGACGTGTTCTTCTGATGAGGTTTGGATCAACTTAATATCAGAGACACTTCTCCTCCTGCCTGTCTGCACAGGTAATCTTGAGTCTTTTTTTTTGCAAAAAGTAGTTTAATCTGCCTTATGCACTTTAAAGAACCCATATGCTTTGGGTGGCTTTTAATCATGTGATACTGTTGTCCTCCATAAAAAAAAAAAAAAAAAACACACAAAAGACCCGGGTTGTATTTTTGCTGTTTCATTTTGAGGACTCAAAAAATTATCCATGCACATTTTGCCAGTTTTGTTGCATCAATGATAAAATCCTAAACTTTTCCTACACTGTTTTAAAGCCCATAAAACCATCACCAGAGCCATTCTACTACAAACTGTGGTCACAAATACACGACTCTTTTAGCAGAACATTCACAGAGGATAAAGACTTGATTTGTTTATTTCATGTTTGGTTTTTTTTGTTTTTCTTCATTCCCGATGCTAACAGCAAAATGAGCTCAAACTCCAAAATTGCTCAATGGAAATGGAAATCTAGTTTATAAAGTACATTTTACAAATGCAGACATTATTTTAAGTTACAAAAGGTGAAATACTTAACACAAAGTGACTAAAAGCATGTTTAAAAGAGAATTAAAGCCACAAGAACACATAATAAGTGTTCTTTAAGGAAATAAGCAAATATAGCTGGTATAGAAATAGATTTGCAGAGGCAGCAGCGGATGTGCAGGGCAGTATGTGATCCTTTCCAAAGTGCACGGACTGTTCTGTGCTAATTAGGAGCAGATTGTGGGGCTTGATGTGACATTAATCAGCTTCCGGGACATGTTTTTACACTACACAAAATTAATTAGGCTCATGACAAGATATAAATAAATGTATACAGTGTGTGAAATGACTAAAAGTACACTGGCTGACAGCTGAGTAAAAATGGGGAAATACAGATATAGTAGTTGTAGTAAACAAGTGGTAAAAAGTAGAATTAATAGAGCAATAGTAACATAAAAGTTAATAATAAACAATAGAAACTAAACAAAAAATAGAGAAGACATATGAAAAGTCAGGGGGGCATCCGTCCATACATTTTCTTCGCTTATCCGGGGCCGGGTCGCGGGGGGGGGTAGCAGGGACTTTAAGGACACTTCCTCCAACTTCGCCAACAGGACCCCCACGGCAGTTCCAGGCCAGCCGAGAGATATAGTCCCTCCAGCGTGTCTTCGGACTCCTCCCGGTGGACATGCACGGAACACCTCTCCATGGAGTCGTCCAGGAGGCATCAGGAACAGACGAACGAGCCACCTCAGCTGGTTCCTGTCTATGTGGAGGAGCAGCAGCTCTACTCCGAGCTCCTCCAAGGGAGCACCCAACCACCCTGTAGAGGAAACTAATTTCGGCTGCTTGTATCCATGATCTTGTGCTTTTGGTCATTACCCGAAGCTCTTGACGATAGGTGAGGGTAGGAACGTAGATTGACCAGTAAATCCAGAGGTTTGTCTTTCGAACCTTCAAGCAATAATCAATAAATGAGTTCTGGAGTATTATTATAGACCTACATCGCCCCGTAATGATTCGTGACTATGCACTTGTAAACAGTTGAGCTCACATGCTTTCTTTTTGCAACAATGAATAGTTTTAACTTGTTTGAAGGAGTAGCTCCATGTAACTTCGTCCACATAAACTTGCTTCAAAAATGATTCATATGCTGACGTCAAATAACATAATAAAAACTATTGAGTGCCAATGCCACAACGAATGCGTGAAGTAATCAAAGCTAAAGGCGGTCCAACCAATATTACAGTGTTTGACCTTTCTTTTTGGTGGCAACTTTTTTTTTGCTAACCACCATGTTCCAAACAGGAAGTGATCATGGGCATGCTTCTGACCCCTTCTGGCTACCTTCACCATCCCCGCTCTGGATTGGCTCTTTAGTTGCTATGATACTCGCGGTCGGAATTCCAAATATGGAACTCGGCTCCAAATTTGCCCCCATAACTTCTAGCCTCGAGAACTGGAGCCGAACGCTATGGGTGACGTCACACACTCCCCTAGTCCACTTCCTTATATAGTCTATAGTTGAAATTGATAGATGACCACGGGTTTGCGACAGAGAAAGTGGCGACCGGACTGATATCACTATACGAAAAATACAGAGATATCATTTTGGAGTAGCCAGTCAAGCAGAAACAGGGACCTCCTGAGTAAATTCAATTCAGTTTATATTTTGTAAAGCCCAAAATCACAAACAGCAGTCGCCTCTTAGGGCTGAACATGGGAGTTGATTTAAGCAACAGAAATTAGAAAATCAACAATGAAACAGATTGATCAACAGAAAAAAAAAGCAATGGATAACTGTCCCAGAACATCCTCTGTCCTTAGAAACTCCTTCTCGGCAAGGAAAAACTCCAAAAAAACCCAGTGGGAAAAGGAGAAACCTCGAGGAGAACCACAGTAAAGGAGAGATCGACTCCCATGGACGGACAGGCTGCAGATGTGTCCAGGACTAAGGCGCATCCATTTGCAGATAGAGTTCAAGAAAAAAAGTTTTTAAAAAAAGAGTAATGCCTGATTTATTTATATATATTTTGCTACATTGAAAGGTAAGGTCATTTCATATCTCAGCCTCTTTAGCACAGTGCCTTCGTTCTAAGTCCGCAGCTCGGTCCACTGTGTATGCTTGCCTGTCGTTATAAAACATTGGCTGTAGCAGAGAGGAGGCAGCTGTTCAGATAAGCGGACGACATCTGATTTGATTTAGGTATAATGTTTCTTTAATGAATTTATCTCTCTCCCAACGTGACTCATACTGTTCTCATCTCATCACAGCTGTCATCAATAATGACCATAGGAAGAATCTCAGAAATAGTTTTAGTCACGCACTCCTAGCCATTTATTTATGTGTTTTATACCGTTTCCTTACCAAAAATATATAAGAGTTGTGTTTTGTTTAGTGTTAAGTAATCCTGCAAATCTCCATTATTACTTACTACTACTTAAAGGGCCTGTACTTGATTCTTTCCCACGTATTTCAGCAGAAATTTCCCTTGTCCCAATACAGATATATTATATAAGCAGTTCTTGAGGTCAAAAAAAAATGTCAACTGTGTGGTGTCTACGTCTAATTATAAAGCATTATATTGTCCAAGAATCAGAAACTTTGAGGTTACCATGCTTTTTTTGTCGGCTTTATCGTGATAACGCAACTCCGCTCTGGTCTCTGAAAGTTGTAAAAAGCGCTTATAAAACTCATCAAGGTGAATAATTAGGATGCACAGAATGCATAAGATAAGTGAGGAATAACTTTAGACCACTGCTAATAAACAGTTCTGTGTTTCACATTTTTTAAACAGCGCCCCTTAGGTCCTACAGCCGATGGTGCATAGGTAAAAAGTTACTCAGGTAAAAGTAAAAGTATCACATGAAATAATCTACCTGTACCCATTCAAAAATGTACTTTGCTTTGTACTTTGTTATTAATTTGTGTAAATGTAGTGATGTTGATTAAAAATCACACATATTTGGATCAACAGTAATAAAATACAATACAAATCTTAATTTTCTCATGAATTTTGTGTATTCAATTTTGTTCAAAACCGAGTTTGAACTCAAAAAACTTTAGTCAGTATGTTACCGCAAACATTGTAAAAATAACCCCTCAAATCACGTGAAAAGTACTTTTTAACTTTTCAGTCCAGTTCATAAATGTAGTGGAATAGAAAGTACAGATACAGCTGAAACCAAATCAAGGCTTTGTGATGGCTACAAAATATTGACTTTGTTATCCTTAAGCCACTTTGTAACCAGTTTGGCAGTATGCGCCGGCCATCACTGTCCATTGGAAAACCCATTTGCGCCCAAACTTTACATTCCTGGCTAATGTCTTGAGATGTACCTGCTCTCAATGTAATTAAGTAAAAGTAAAAAGTATCCACTGTAAAACTGACTTAAGTAAAGTACAGACACCTCAAAATTCTACTTAAGTACAATACTTTACTAATTGTACTTCGTTACCTTCCACCACTGCCCACAGCCGTCTGTATCTTATAAGCCCTATGCCTTTCTCTGGTACATAACATTACAAAATGAGTTATGGTGGAAGTTTGCATCTTTTGCATTTTTTGTGCGTGGTTACATTGAGCGGGTCTCCTGAGAATAAAAGATGATGTATTTATCTTGGTCTTGTCATAGCTGCAGTATAAATCAATAGTGTTAAGTGCACAAGTTCAATGTCCACACACATAAATTAGATACTTTTTGACTGTCTGGGAGGAGGATAGCCTCATGCCAGCCTTTAACCCGGCGATGAGAGCAGTTGTCTTTTCATTTTGAGTTTAAAAAAAGAGTTCAATGCTTCTTTTGAGGATTTTGGTTGTTTAAGCTGCAACAATTGAGCAAAAGACAAAGTTTAAATCTGTCAAACTGAACAAATTTGTTGTAGGAGTGAAGACGTTTCGCTGCTCATCCAACCCTTTCTGATTTCTTAAGTAAGTTCATTTCTGGTGCCAAGTACACCACCATGTCGCCTTGGTCATAGATAAGATAAAGCCATACTTAAACCAAAAATATAGCTGAAATGCCCAACTTTGTGAAAAAATCAGACCGCTACACACTGTCTCTGTCTAATTAGAAGGCATTTTATCTTTTGTAAATTTGTAAGAGCCATATGAGTCCCTATATGACTCTTTGGGATGAGAGTAGATTGGTTTTGCAAGGCAGTCCACTCCGCTTCACTTTTCCTTAGAAAATAGATTGAAATACCTACTTCCTCCTTTTCACAATTTGAAATTCAAGTGCCCCATCTTTGTCATTTTGTACCTCATACTTTTTGAAGTATCTTTTGTCCATCACCTCTTTACTGTTTGCCTGGGATCCAGAATACACACTTCTTCAGTATTTTACAAAGATGTGAGTCTGGTCATTGGTGAAACTCCCTGTTTTCAAATGGGCGTGATTGACAGATGGATTAGCCAATCAGAGACATGCATGGTCCAGCCGTATTGGAAAAAATACACAGGCGCAACAGAGGATATGGAGACTAGACTGTTATAAAAATACAGAGACATATGATTCCGTATTTGTCAGCTAACTTCACTGTCTCACTAAAGTGCTATATAAGAATGTGACACCACTGAACCTTTCATAACATCTTACCAAACGCACAGTTACCATCTTACCTTCGCACTTTTTGCCTGGATTTGTTGGCACATACGTGGGTGTCAACAGCTCTTCTCAAACTGCAGTCTGAGAGGCAGACTTCCATCACGCTGTCTTTACCAGAGGATTTCTCAGAAGCGCCTCTCCTTTTCTCGGTAAAGGCACAACTTCCTCAATCCCCAATTGATGAAATCTCCCATTGAGCTTATAACTCCTGGCCCTTACCAAAATTGCTTCTTAGACAGATGCTACGAGTTGGAGCCACTGTCCATTGCCCTGAACTTAACAAGCTGTGTGAGAGAGCGCTTCAGAGCGGGTGTCATTGGCTATACGGTGCAGTGAGGAGTTTGCCAATTTGACGCCACCTGGGATGAACTCAGAGGTGAGAAAGAAAAAGTGTTAGTCATAGGTCATGTTTCCCGATTCATAGTCATATAAAAGTGGACTTTCTGTATATAATGATAAGTGTTTAAAGGTCAGTAGTTAAATTAAGTTGGAATTATTGTATGGTAAAAACAATGGAAACTTAAATGCATGCATCCTGCTAATGAAACTATAGCAAATTGTATCAGGTTTGTGAAGTTGTAGTGTATTGTTTTGTATCCTGCTCTTGTATATATAGGAGATTGTGGGCCACTTCAGGCATGTTTGGAAAAGATGAGAGGGCAACATTATAGCATGGTAGAAAGCTCCAAAATACCAGTGCCCTCTCTTCAAACACTTAAACGAACCATATATCTTTAATAGCGTATCTGATGTTGGGAAGTAACGTAATACATGTAAGAAAAAATACATACAAAATACAAATAGATAAAATGGTCTAGTAGTAGTTTTTTATCCTGTCATGTTTTTACACTGCAGTCAAAAGAAACTCAACGTGAAAGTATTTTAAGTATTCAGAATGCAGTACTCTGATTGGACCATGTAACAGAATACATTACAAAATATAGTCTAATGCAGGTATTAAGTATTCTGTAAAATTTCACATGTAAGTTTTAATGCCATTTTGTGGAACATTTTAGGCAAAGAAAAAAAAATCTCCACGGAGACAAGAAGGTACTTCACCAGATATTAGCAGAGAGCGCCTTTAAAAACAAAAAATTAAACTGAAATAATAATGTATAATGCAGAAATATGGTTGACCTGGTTAGTACTTGGATGGGAACCACTAGGAAGTACCACAGTGGGACGCCATTGGCAAAAACTGTCTTTCTGTCATTTGGCAAAGACACTTCACCCACATTGCCGAGTATGAAAGGTGTGTGAGTGAGTGTTGGTGGTGGGAGAGGGACCTTTGGGGCAGATTGGCAGCCTCCTTCTGTCAGTCTAGACCAGGGCAATAATCATAATAGTATATTACCGCCGCCGAGTGTGGAGTGAATGAATAATGCACTGTAAAGCGTCTTTGAGTTTCCAAAAACACTTTTATGTTTACACATAACTGCTTTAGTGACTTAGTTCAAGTTTAGATTGCTTGCTTCTTATGCCATACAGTATACCCTGCAGTGGTTATCAATGCATTTATTCCATATGTCTAGACTTGACTAGATAGTCTCAGTCAATGGTTATGCATTGACCGCGTCACTGCCTCTGGGCTCTTATTGATGTTATATACTTTCAGAAAAGGTTAGTAAAGGTTTAATATATACTTTCATTGAGTCATTGTAAAATCAAAGTGACATTTCTGTCTTCTGTATGATGAAGTATGATTACATTTTTGATAATTGAAAGTTCAAACTGATGTAATACTGAAAACATAAAGCTCTGGTCACCTTAATGCACTGGTTAAAAGCCAAAGTTAAATCTATCAACTGGGCAAAATGTTCTAAGAGTGAAGATGTGTCACGGCTCATCCAAGCCGCTCCTGAACTGAAGAAGCGACTTGGATGAGCAGCGAAACGTCTGCTATAGATTAGACCTGGACAACTAAGGGATACACAGACACCTTAATGAACTGTAATACCAATATCACTCAAGACATGTGAAAGTAAAACTAACTAACCTTTACAAACATGCACATTCAGGAGGAGCTAGCTACACTGAAACTAACCACACCAGCTAGCGCCTCCCTTCAGATAAAATATAAGGCAGTTGTCCACCCAGTGATCGGACCAGAACTGAAGAAGCGGCTTGGATGAGCAGCAAAACGTCTTCACTTCTATAACTTTTTTGTCAGTTGACATATTAGAATTTTCCTTTTACTATGGATCATACCATGACGACTTAGGCATTACACAGACATTCAAACGTACTTCAGCCTGCTTAGATGCACTACACTACAGTGCTACTGCAGAGGCCATGTGACCCTGTGCCACAATGCCACTATACAAATGTTTTTGGTGGTGTTTCAGACGTATTTCCAAAAAACTGAGCTCAATACTCAAAAAATATGCACTTCAAATTGCCTTTATTTCTATGCATTTCCTTAAACACGGTCAAAAGACTGTTCCTCCTCACATATGCAACACCTGCTGCACTAACTACATCTCCTTTAATAGACAACAGGTGAGGCCCAGGTGTGTCAGAACATGTAACCAATGACACTTAGAGGCTGGAGGTACATTTTGACTGCTACAGCCATTTTCCTCACCCTAACTGACTAAATACATGTATCCTACCTGGTACGATACATGTATTTAGTCCATGTTAAAACCAGTTTAGTTCTTAGTTCAAGAGTAGTCTTATTGGTAGTGGTTGATTCCAAGTTTTCCGGTCTAGTCCTAGGTAAGACATGCTGCAGTCCCTGATTCTTTTGTTCGTTTTCTGTTCAGACACTTGATGTGAAAAGTTTGAGAACATGCAACTCACTCAATCCCAATCATACACTGACACATCACCATCTGTCACGTCCGTACATTTCAGTCTTTGCTTCTCCAGTGTTGACATATGTAGCCTTTAAGTCACCCACAACGCTTTTCACTGTCCATCTCACACGCCCCATTTCCTTCTAGGCTATATGCCCTTTTTGACCTTTAGCTTGGCCCGACCGCCGCATAAACCCAGGCCCTGTTCTCGTCCCCACTTCGCAGCAGAAACACAGCTGGCTCCGACACAAATGAATGCAGCCCAAAATAAAAAAACTCATTTGCAGAGTCCCAATCATTTCTACTCACTTCGGTGGCACTATGTCTTATGGGGTCAGCTAATCTGGCACAAGCAGAAATGGGCAATTATCTAATGCCTTGGCTGTCTGTAACTGAATGCAGAGAGAAGAGTGTGGGTCAGAACAGGTCAAGCTATTTCTTGTGAGGCGGCCGGGTCACTTGTTGACAGCTACTATATGGGGATCAGAGGCAGCTCTTATGAATAGTTTATTATTCCTCGGTATAATGACGTTGTGTTTGATACTGTTGATGTGTCTACTTTTTGTGCGCCTAAGGGAGAATCGGATTTATCCTCCAGTTTATGTACTGTATTTACTGCAAGTTCATTGTCAGTTTAAGTCTTGATTTTAAAAAGCTTTTATAGTGTAGGACCAGTGTTTAGGTTAATTTGTTAGTGTCGTAGCATATTTGCCTGTCTACAAAGAGAATAGTCCTCTGCATTAGACCTTTTCTTCAATTCCACTGGGGCAAACCTGTCAGGAGTAAGCTTGGCGGGGAATTCTTACAGATTTTTTACAGCAAAAAAAAACAAAACTGCCTAATCTTGACTCTTTTCTATTTCCCCAAGACCTTGAACAATTTTCAAGATTTCATTGATGCTAACAGGCCGACAATTTTACTGATGGACGGCTAAATGGTAACTATCAGTATCTTTTCAAATAATTTCAATTAGTTGACAAACAGCCATTTATTGACATGTATTAAATGACTATAACTGTCTTTGAGAAACATGGAGAGACTCAGACAGACACACAGAGAAAAGTATTAGTAAGCTTTATTGAATTGTCTTTGGCGCTCAGTCCCCGGCAGAAGACACTGTGATGAAGGACGTGGCTGGTTAGATGATGTTTAGGAGACGTCTTCCCGAAAAGAAAGGAGGTGCTGATGGCTGTACCACTGGGGGGTGCTAGACTGATTGGTCCGAAAACTGAACTGGGAACTGAGGGAAACTTATTAAATGAGAAGCGGCCTAAACGGTGAATGATGGCAGAGGTTGAAACTGGCAGCAATTGCAGGGAAGTTATTGCCTGATGATAAGTCAAAGCAGGGTGACCTGGAACAGATACATAGCCAAAAGAAATGCATACGAGTAGAAGTGTGTAGAAAAGCTCGTGGCTTACCAAACTGGGAATGTGGAGCTAAAGATGAGAGAAGGGAGAGGGTCAAGGAGATGAGCATGCCTGGCTAGGGGCACCAAGTAGAGACAAGGAGGGCAATGCGAGAGACGGACACAGCGAGCGGGAATGACTGGCAGAACCACATGAGGAGCATAAAACTGCCTGGGTCAGCATGATCAGGATGTCCATATCGAGGATGGACGAATTGAGCCTCAAATTGGGTTGGCTGAAGACAGCAGTGCATTTGAACACAAAGCTTTTCGGTACTGGTAAAAAATGTTGTTCCTATACTTTAAATTTAAAAGTCACTAAGAATTCCTCGATGGAGGCGGGGATCAAAGGACTTGAACACCACGAGTTCAGCCGAGGACGCAATCTGCTTGTCTGTCTCGGGGGGGGGGGGGGATGAGAGACATGAGGTTAAACATAGCTACCCTGTAAGATCTTAGACTGCAGCCTGAGCAAGCTGTTTGTGTGCATGGGTGTGTACGGCCTAGACAGAGAGTGTCTGGGACCAGGTGGCGCAGAGGGAGAAGGAGCAGGGCTCAGGCAAAGGATCTGGAGCAGATGGAGCGGGCAGCGGCGGAGCCACGGAGTGAATGGGATCAGCCCCCAAAAAGGCAAGAGTTGAGAGTGATGACAGCATGGTGCAGAGCCCTGGATAGTGGAGAGGAGATGATTCTGAATCTGCGAGGCAGTGGGAGCCAGAGGAGGAGCAACGTCGATGGACAGGAGAAAGAGCTAGGAAGTGGAAGTGGCCACAGGGGTAGGAGCGTAGCTACAGTGGCAAAGGCCAGAGGATGTGCGGAGACCAAGGGAGCAGGATCGCTGCAGCGGTGGTACTTGGCAGGGGGAACAGTAGATTTCTTTGTCCCTGGGAGAACGGCTGGTGGAGTGGAGTCGATGAGAGTAGGAGACAATTCACTGTAAGGGGGGGAAGGATGCGAGCTGGCTTGGTTGCACTGGATCGAGGAGGCCTGGACCCGGAGAGCCGAGCGCAGATGGGGGGTGTCGGACGACCGAGGCATGCGCTCTTCTGGGCCCCTGGGCGGTCAAGCAGGGTGCGAGAGCCCCCATCACATAGCAAAAGGAGGCATGTGGGGTCATCAGAATTGAAATCCGACTACAAGTACTGGGCCACTGGCTGAAATAAGAGCAGGTGTGGTGATGAAGGCTGAGGAGCAGGTAAACTCTGGAGAATTGGTGACGTAGATGGGAGCACAATTAGGTCTTTCAGGCTGAACATACGCTAGTTCCACATTAATTCACACCAAAGTTTCTCAAATTACAGTCCTCAACCTTCTGAGGCCAGAGTGGAATTTTGTTGTCAGTTATTTTAACAGCAGCATGCTAACAGCGCACTTCCTGATTCTTAGAGGTAAAAAAAAAAAACAACTAAACTTATTACATGAAAAATAAAACACCTGATTTAGCCCTAATCTCATAAACAGTCCAGTTTTTAGATCAAGTGATTCTTACAAAGGCACATCTTTTATTTGGTTGCGCTTGATATGAAAGTTTGAAAGCCTTTGTACTATGCCTTTCTAAATGTACAAGAGATGATTTTTTTTTTTTTTATATCATGCATTTTGTGTTGACAGAGAGACAGACAGGTCCATTACCCTTCATTGTCTTTGCGAGTCTGATCTGAGGCCAGCAGATTCTCTCTCTCAGCGTGGGACCCTGGCACACGCAGAGCCGCTCAGAGCTGCACTTTGCACCTTGTTCTGTCACTGAAGCCCAGTGTGCAACAACAAACCTGGACACCTCAGCTCTTAATCTGCTTATCGGAGGACAAGGGCACCGTAACACCTTAACACATTTCACACAAACACACACTCAAATACAGGCTGATTAACAAGGCAACATGTTGAGTAGTATTATGTAAGGTATCACTGGTAATGACCGAGTTTTGCATATGTTTGTTTGCATATGTGTAGATAGTTGTATATATTTTACTTTTTTTTTTTTTTTTTTTACTTATATCTATACATTTACCTATTAGCCTTTACTAATAGTATACTGTATTTTTATCTGTACTACTTTTAAAATTGAATAGAACTGTGTCTAACCTACACTCTTACTGTAATAGAGAAAAAAAAAAAAAAAAAGGCCTTGACTTATAGCTGAACTGCATATAGTGAACACATGTGAGTTTTTCTTGTTATCAGTATATGAACAAGCCATGTCTCATGTGAAAGCTCAAAATCTCCAGGCTTTGACATTTTTTTGAAATATCATCAGTAGCGTCTCCTATGCCTGAACGGCATTGGCCCTGATTTCTGCAAAATAACTTGTTCTAAAGAGAATAAATGCAGACTATTTCTCTGCATTTTGCTCACTTTTACAAGCAGCTCTGGCCTCATCCTTATGTCAAGATTGGAAAAAATATGCCAAGAAATCATCCCGCGATGGAAATAATACAGTTTCTGCCCACGCAGCCAATTTTCCTTGATCCCAATCCAGTTATAGTTCTCAGATCTCTGTATGATTTCTTTTACTTTTAAAACTGGAGCTGCTATGTCATTAAGTAAATCATCGTGAGTGAGTCACCTACACTCTTACTGTAAAATAAAGAAAAAGTCCCTCAATCATAAATGGACTGCATATAGAGGGCACATACGAGATCTCATCCTCAGTATATGAAAGCTGTGAAAGCTCAAACTTCCAGAATTCACTCACTGAGCTGCAGAGGCCGCACTAGCATTGATTCATGATTGGCTGCAGATGCCGGGGATTAGGTAACGAGGATTCAGATGGACTTCAGCATTGTGCTCTAATAGTATGAAATAAAAAGCAAGCTGGTTTTGTCTTGTTTTTTATCCGTATTCTATTTCCCCAATTTTCAGTGGATTGAAGTAATTCAATTTCTTACCATTTTGTACGTCTCGTTTGAAAAGAGCGAGTCTTTCGTCCCGTCATCTGGAGCAAACATTTAGCTCCTTTAGCGTTGGTCTCGGCCCTTTAATTATAACCTCCTGCTTCGACCGAAAGTCAGTTTAGAAAACTGCTTGAGCTTTATATGTAATCTTCCCCCATTTAAAAAGTAGGGTCAGACAAGAAGAAAAAAAGTGAATGCTAAAGTTGACTTGCTAACTCTAAATTTTAGTTTGCGGGCCCACCTATTCTGCGGGAGTTGCAAGAATCCCTGGGCTCACGAGCGCCCCCTAAACATGAGGTGGGTAAACTGCATGCCTCACCCGGCGCCTTTTCACAGCGCTATAATGTGCTCAGCCCTTTAAAGAGTTAAAACAGCAGCTTAGCGCACAGCACAGTCAGTTCGCGGTGAGGACAGGCCGTTCGTGCCTCACCTCGTTCTCTTCTCGGATTTCAACGGTAAAGCTTAAAAATTCAGCGATTTTTGAGTTAAAAAAAAAAAAAAAAGAATAAATTGCCAAAGTTAAATAAAAATAACTTTATAGTACAAATTATGGATAAATATAACTATTTAATTTATTTTTCTCTGTGAAGACAGGTGAAGCACGCTGCACTCTGCTCAAGACGTGTTAATAGATACATCAAATGCAAAGGACAATATCAATATACAGACATGTTCAAATCTGCAAATACAAAAAAAGTACATAAAATTAGCTTTCTTTTTTACATTTTTTTGCGTAATGAATCAAGAAACATACAAAAAACCAGTCCACGTACTTGAATTCTTCTACAAAGTCCCGGAACAGCTTGTTATACAGTAGCTCCCGGTGAGAAGCCGCGTCTGTCTCACATGCGCACACACATGGGCAAGTCCTCTGTGGGCGCAGCATATAAACATGTCCTTTAACTTTACACAAGCCTTCTGTCCTTCAGCCCTGTCCTCTGCGCAGCCCCCTCTGCCCTCCTTCCTCCCTCCATCACTCACCTTTCCTCCCCCAACTCATTCACTCTATCTTTCTCCCTCCTCCGTATACGACTATATTACACACTGCTCCCTCATCCTTGTCCGTGTCTAGGTTTTTGGAGGAACCTATTTGCGGAAATTACGATGGGGTGATCCTTAAGCCCCATGAACGTTACATTTACAAAGAAAAAAAGCTGGAGTTTATAGTCATTTACTGATTAATTATCAGGTTTATCTTAGGCTTAATAGTCCTTTTTTAATTGTGTTGTCTTTGAGAACAAAAAAAAAATATCTGTTCCACTTTGTGATGTCACCTCGGAAGCGCTCATCCATGTTTTTAAGTCCATTTACAGCTTCACAAAACTCTGTCCGTGGAAATGTTATACAGTAGCTTGGCCCAAAATATTCCAGAGTATGGCATTAAAACTTACTCACAGCATTTATTTTATTGCAAAAAATATTGGGGGGGGAAAAAAAAAAAAAAAAACACACTTGGTTGAGTGGCATCAGCTGCTTCTCTCCATGGACATAGACAAGTTTAATGCCATATTGTGGGAACATTTTTACGACAAATGTTAACATCTGCATGGAGACACGACTCGAGACAACCCCACCAAACCCTGTAATCGCTTAAATCAGGGCTGTCCAAAACTACGGCCCCAAGGGCCAAATGCGGCCCTCAGACCATTTTTTTTTTGTTGGCCTTCATGCCTCTTCCTAAACTGGGCCCAATTGATCAGGAAATATTTTTTACTACAAATTGAAGAGATTCTACTCCGTCCGTAACCTGAATAACATCACATTACATTGTTACACAGACAAAAAAATTATATCTCCAAGCTTTATTAACGAGAACAATGTCTCTGTCAAACCTGTGTTAAATGCACGTTTGACTCCCTGTAGCGACACTGGTCTCTGGCCCTCCGCTTCAAATATGTTTCAGTATGCGAACTCTCAAGGAAAAAAAAAAAAAACTTTGGACACCCCTGTCTAAATGTTTCAGCATTCAAATTACACCATGATTAGCCTCAACTTTGGAAGCAGCTATAGCAGCTGTTGGTTTTTGGCCTAATTAACCTTCCCCATACCCATTTTGTAAAGCAACTAGGACTGTGTGTTATTTTTACTTGTTCTCATTTGACATAAAGTTTCAGCCAAACGCGAAATATCATCAATAGAGTTTCCTATGCTTGAATAACACAGAATTGGCCCTTGACTTCAGCAAAATAACTTGTTTCTAAAGAGAATAAATGGGGACTCTCGCTCTCTCTGTGGAAGGTCCTGCATTTTGCTCATTTTTACAAAGCAGCTCTAGCCTCATCCTTATGTCAAAGATTGAAAAAATATGCCAAGAAAAATCATTTTGTGATGGAAATAATACGGTTTGGTCACGCGTATGCCAATTTGCCTCGATTCCCAATCCACTATAGAGATTCTCAGATCTCTGTAGTGATTTTCTTTTACTTTTAAAACTGGAGCTGCTATGTCATTAGTAACATCAGTTAGGTGAGTCAATTCCATAAATTATTGTAACGGTAAAGATGTAGAATGTAGCAAGAGAAGTAAAGTTTGGAAGATGGAAACAACATTTAGCCCTGATCCAATGCACCAGTGTATTTTTTATTTATTTTTTTGATTTAATGGTACTAAACTTCAAATCCCACTTTTTTCCACTCAATAAATGGAGATATTTCCTTGTCAATTGCAGCTCTCTGGTCAAGAATGCCTGAATCAAATTGATGCAACCTTCCGTGGCCTCTCATCATTTTCAAGTAGTTGGTGACATTACATAAGACTATCCTAGCAAGATGTTTTGGCTTACAAACATTCTGGCTGCAGGGGCGGGAGTTTGAAGTGTGGATATCTGTTAGACCAGGGGTGTCAAACTCAAATTCTCAGAAAAGCTGGGTCTAAGTCACGAGCCAAACTAAATATTTATGAAAAAAATACAACAACATTTGCATGTTTTTCAGAAGGGGTAGATTAAATTTGATTGAGGCGACAGGTAGCAGATGCTAAATAAGAGTCAACAGAAGTGCTGGGGCTCGCCGGGGACCAACACACTTGCAAAGCATTCTGGGATTAATATGTATTAGAGGTGCAGTGGCTATACTGGTGCGACGCACCAGTGGGCAGCTCTAATACATATTTGATATGATCTCGCTGGCCAAAATTTTTATATATATGAGGGTTAAATTTGGCCCACGGGCCTGAGTTTGACACATCTGTGTTAGACCAATCACACTGTTCCTCGTATGTCCTCACCTCTCACCTGTTCTTCTTTATTCCACAAGCACTGTCCAGTTTTAACAGCTCTATTGACCTTAGTCCCACCCTGCCCACTTTTTTTTTTTTGTTTTTTTTTTTGAGGTGGCACTTTTGTTTAAGCGGGGAATCCCATTAATTTCAATTGAGTATTTGAGAAAAGTTTTACAGCTAAAATCTGATATACAGTAGGTTGATATTTGTAAAACTTTCTATGTGAATTTGAAATGTGGTTGTGAGCGGAGTTTAGGTGTTATGCCCCACTTTAAGGTTAACTATATTGTCATGACATTATGCATCAAGTCATTCTTGCAATTGGCTCATCCAGTGCAAACTTTCCCAGATCTTGAACCTGCAAAGAAGATGCTGGTGGAGAACTTCCATGGGTTTCATAATGATGACAAGTAGGACTGTTGTCATAACAATTTAAGCCAAGTCATTGTCTTTGGAATGGTTAAAAAAGAGTCATCTAGCTTCATTCTCATTTGAAAGAGATTGAAAGAAAAAAAAACATTTTGCTATGGTAGAATACAGTTTTGCTTTTGTGTACATATGCTAATGTTTCTTGATCCGATTCACCTGTTTATTTCTCATCTGTGGGCGCATTTTGCATTCGTTTGCTCTGTCTAGGCTAATATGGTGGATTGTCACTTAGGGTGAGGCAGTAGGGCCTCTTAAGCAGGAGCCCGCAGAGGCCTAGAGGCCACCGAGAGCCAAACATTAGAAGAGAGAACAAGCCATTTGTCGCTGACTTCACAACAAGGTTACAGCCGATGGGGGAAAAAAAAAATACAAATAAACAGAGAGGATGGTGCTTGCCGCTGGCTCGTATACCCCCAGAATAGCTTTTAAAATCAAGTTCTTTCATATTCCAAAAACAACAAGAATTGCCTTTGCCAGCTCTCTCCCAGGCAAAGGTAGTGTTAATGGAATGATGACAAAGCGGCCCTCAGTATTTCCCTTTATACCTGCCTGGCTCCCGAATTGACACCTTAAAAGCCTGAATTTTTCTTTATTTAGGAACAATGCGACTATGAGATGTTTTTAAGCAATGACTATATTTTGGAGTGATCCAGTAAGGTGGCACTTTTGCTTGTGAATAAGCATTTCGAAGGTTGACTCGTAGAGGAGAATGGAGAAGGTTTTATGGGCTAATTTCAAAAAAGCTTGGTTCTCAAATGCATCTTTTGTAAAACGTATATTGATTTCCTAACGCACTTTTGCAGCGGTTAGCGGTTAGACCATCATTACTCACACGGAATATATTTATTTAAAGGTTAGAATGTGGCAATTACAAAACTTCCATATGAGACAATTAGCGTTGCAAATGATGTAATTCTGATGCCTCTTTTGTTATTGTTTTGGATATTTTAAAAGGTTTGGGGGTAATTGAAATCTTGTACAGCTATGTTTCTGGACGAGCCCCCACTTTCTGATAATAGAGCTTAATACGTTCTTTAGAAACTTTAAAAACAACTGTACCGATTTTTTTTTTCTATATAATTTAGCTATATCCTTAGTAGCTTAATTTCCCTGCCAAGAATGAAATGTCTATTATCATTCATCTACTGAGTCAATTCCATAAATGATGTAGAAACAGAGTTTGTCTTACCCCAGTAATATATGGTGTAAGCAACTCTTGAGGTAAAAATGTGCTGTGTACTTGTTCAGCATCAAATATAACAGCGATTTCATTATGTTAGTATCAGGAGTGGCGTGCGCTGTTAGCACGCAAGTTCCATCATCCGTCCATTTTCTTCCGCTAATTCCGGGGCCGGGTTGTGGGGGCCGTAGTCTAACCAGGGACTCTCCCAGAACTTCTCGTACCCCAGACACATCCTCCAAATCCTCCTCCTCCGGTGGGACCCCGAGGCGTTCCCAGGCGAGCCGAGAGACATAGTCCCTCCAGCGTGGTCCTGGGTCTTATGGGAGGAGGTGGCCCCGGGCAAGACCCTAGCATGCAAGCTTGGGTTAGAATTACCATGATGGCAAAAATACCACACTGCCCTCTGAAAGCACTTAAAAACTCATTGTGGAGAATAATTAGGATGGTTAGAATGTACAGGGTGGCCCAAAAGTCACTGACACTTTTTAAATCTTCAATAGCTCCTATAATTCTTAAGTTATACTCACCTAAATTTTAGCAATAGGTAAACTGAATCTTTCTAGATTTTTGGCAATATATTATGGTTATAATTGTTTATTACACTTGAACTCATCATACTTAACACAAGGGGAAGAGTAAAAATGACCTAATTTGAGAAAAGAATAATGTGGTTTAAGTGTGCACCATTTTCAGTTTCGCACTCAATAGCCGATCCAACACACTTTACATAATATTTGAAAGCATTTCCAGGCTTAATGGCTCTTATTTGATCCTCAATATTACATTTTAAGCTGTTTATGTCTGAGTTTTATTCACAAAACACCTTTTCTTTAAGATAGACCCACAGGAAGAAATCTGGACCTAGTCAGGTCTGTGGAGATCACCATACTGCCCCCTGTCTTTGAAAACTGACTTAATATCCATTTAATGGCATTTACACTTGGGGCATCTCTGGTATTTAAAAATGTGGTACGGTTGACTCTCTATCCATGGGTACCTTCCCCCAGATCTTAAACCTGCAAGAAGATGCTGGTGAGTATAGCCAAAAGATTACCATACCATGCTATTTGAAACGGCCAAATGGAACAGGACCCCTTGGGAAAATCTAGGCATAAGAGAACTCGCATGGCCCAGCAATTGAACCTGGGACGTTCTTGGCTGTGTGGGTGCGAATGATAACACCAATGACACTTGATCTGGTGTTCTTAAGGTCCCTTTCTCAGGCCATCACAAATCAACCATAAACACCCAATAGCAAAAGGGCAAAGTTGCAAATGCTTTTTACTTTTATTTTATTTTTTAAATTATAACCTTGATTTAACCAGGTAAATCCCACTGAGATTCAAAAGATCTCCGTTTCAAAACAGAGTCCAGATCTGCATTTATTCTAACCTTGAGAAGCGAACACTAGTTGTCCCTGGCTGCTATAAATAAATTCGACTGCAACTGCAATCAAAAATGTTCCACCCATCAACAACCTCCCTTGATGAAAAATATGACCTTACTCAAAACAACGTTGTCACTGGCAGTATTAGCCTGTGTTATTGTTTTTGCCCCATTTTTTTTTCTGTTTTCTTTTTTTTTTTCTGACTAAATTGACTTGTGACTTTGTGTCACTTTCGACAAATTTTTTTTTCATTTGCAAATTTCGAAAATCAGGTCTTTTCTGGTAGTTTTGACATGTTCAAATAACCGTTTTACAACAAACCCATTTTTTACTCAGTGACCCAACTGTGGACAGAGACATTTTTTTTTTCCACAAACGGTTATTAAGTCTTTTATAGAGTTTTTTTCACGTGGCTTCTGCTGTTTTATTCGAGGAACGGAAGCCTTTTTTCTTCATATGGTCTTTTATTGATTTTGTTTTTTTGCCCCACACAGTAATAATCTCCTTACGAATGTAATAAGAATTGACAACTCCCTTGAAGTAAAATTACCTGCTCTAACCCAAAGCTTCACTGGCAGTTCACAATTGTTTGCCACCAAAAAATGGTTTCTTTCAATTTAATTGTTTTTTGAGATGATTCATGTAAAAAAGTACACCTTGAAGAGAAGATGACCACAGAATTCTATCAAATAAAAGGGTATAGTTATTTGAATTGTACCCACAACAATTATTAAGGTCATTTTTTACGCGGACTTAAGGGCTCTTGTTAATGATAAATGCATTTGCAATTATCCCCATTGTTGGTCATAATTCTGGGCTATATTTTACATATAATAAAATGTGTGTGGCTATATATCAACTTTTTGATTTAATGATTTATCGAGTGAGGATGGAAAATACAAAGATGATGGTGAGAGGGCAGCAGGGTGTGAAATGTGGGAGTCCCCGACCTGGAAGTACAGGTATGTATCCTAAAAAAAAAAAACATTCTTTGTATGGTTCCTTTGCATTACCCCATGTTGACATATTTGAGGGGGAGATCTCCAGCAGGTTGTACCACCATATATGACCTGGTGGAATTGGAGTTCGAGGGAAAATGACTCAGGGTGACTTGGAGACCGTAAGTAGAGTCCACCCAACAAGCCCCATGCCTTTTCCTATTCATTTCATTCATTTCCTCCGTCAGGTTACACATTTACGAAGCTAGGGTCACCTAACTGAGAACTAAAGAAACATGCGAGCACATGTAGCTGCATCGAAAGCTAGGGTCACAAGAGTAAAACGAAACATGAAGCAACATTCAAAGTCAGAAGTCTAAAACCAAGTCGACCTAAAACAGACCTACAGAGAAGTCTGAAGAACATCTTGGGTCCTTTGGGGACAAGCCAAAGGGGACCATCCAAGGTCGCCTGTAGCTGCTAATAGAAACAAACTACATACCATCCATACTCTGTTGCTATTGGGACAAGTCTGAGGAACATGTGAAGTCTAGAACCTAGAGAGGAAAACTGAAAGAACATCCAATGTGCACGATGGACATGTCTGAAGAACATCCAAAGTATAGTATGATTTTATTTGCCACAGGGAGAGTTGTACAATGTTAGATTGACAAAAGGAGAAAAGATACTTTTGTACCAGAGTTAGAGCAAAACATGCTTATTTCCATCTGTAGTTTGTGGGCAAGTTTATAGCATCTATAGAAAAAAGTCTGAGGAACATCTAAAGTCCTCTATAAACCTCTATAGAGAAATCTGAAGAACATATAAGGTTCCTTAAGCTACTGTTGGGGACAAATCTGAAGAGAACATCAAACGTTCTCTCTGAAATTATTATACCCGAGCTGCCCCTATTAGTATAAGTGAGAACAACATCTTTTTAATTATTAGGGAAGATATGAGTTGCAAAATCTAAAAAAAAAAACTGAAAAACAATATGTTTTTAATGTTTGTAATGTTAATGCCATTAAAAATAAATGTGTCTAGTATAACAGTTTCTAAAGTCAAAATAGAGAGCTATTATTTTTACAAAATTGATCAAAAATCTCTTATGGCAACCTTTAATTCACAACCACATGGTATTAACCCATGATCACAATGAGACAGACTATAAAAACTCACTTTTTCATTTGACAAAGTAATGCTTGACCATTCCAAAGTTTTCTTCCCCTACATGGCACCTGAATTTCCTAAGTTTTCTTTTGGCGGAAAAAAAAATGTGAATTAAAGGCTTAACTACAACAATAGCATTTAAACGATGCAATGCCAATACATTTGTTATCACACAAGACTGGAGTTAGTTAGGCCAATATTGCCAATGTATAGCCTAATATTAACTTTAAGGTTAAGCAGACCATGCAGCGCCTCTGCACAGCCACTTAGCCTTCACTTTATGAGAAAAACAACAACAAAGCAAACATCTGGGCGCAATGTTTGGACACCGGTAAGCCCAACTCCGCATTTTATTGTTTTGTACATTTCATTTTTAAGCTCTTGGTAAAACATTTAATAAAAGAGGCTTTTTGCTTGTTAGAAATCAGATACTTTCCCATTCTCATTTCTTGTACAGGAAGAAAGATTGTTTGGAAGCTTGAGCATATCTGAATAAACAAAGTTTCCATTTTTTACTCTCTCCACCGTTGATGTTTCTGAGATGCAAGAATAATGCAGTGTAAAAATTGTAATACAGTTTCCATTCATATTGCCAAAGACAAGAGATTACTGAATTGTCAATCTATGTTTCTTGTATCTTCCCCCATTCAAAGAAAGAAACAATATAAATAAAATTAAATATGTGGTCTGCTAGAGAAAAGAATATTCCACACTGACGCCATGTCTCTGAAGAACAATGGAATTAGGTTGCCAGTGGGAGTTAGCTATTCACTGTGAACGTCAGGTTTGGAGGTTT
>JAIEZT010000973.1:0-26432 GCA_019594935.1 Periophthalmus modestus | reverse complement strand
ATTTTTTACAAATTTTGCACATTGTATTTTGAAAAAGTTTTTTTGTTTTGTTTTGTTACGTAAGTTCATGTTAGAGTCAGTAGGACCAGACCTAAAGATTCATATTTCTAGAATAAAACAAATTATGATATTTTTAAAAAACCAAGCATGGTGTACTAAACAGCATTTAAAAACACATATTCAAATGTGTGGTTTCAATTAAATTTAAAAAGTATGTGGTTTCATCCCACTATCGTCTAGTTAGAAAACTGAATGAAAATTATGTAAAAAATCAGGTCTATTCACAAGTTAGTCTGCTAGAGTAATAATATGTGTATTTCCAGTTCTGGCAGTTTGGCAAGTGGGTGGATGTGGTGGTGGATGATCGTTTACCCGCAAAGAACGGCGAGCTGCTGTTTTGTTCCACTCTGAGAGGGCTTGTGAGTTTTGGAGCGCAAATGCTGGAGAAGGCCTATGCTAAGTAAGAACACAAGGTCAATTCAAGCATCATAATAACAACCAGTCCCATATGAACAACTATAACTGACAAACCAAGCACTATCAGAGCCAGAAGCACACGGGGGTGTATCTTTATGGTTTTCTATGAATGTGTATTTACAACCTTAAAACTCTAAACCAGAATCTAACAGTGCACTGGATTCAAGACACTCTAAACAAATTACATTGCATATGTCATTCTCCATACTTGATGAAGATAAACTACTTCTGTAGCTACACAGGCCCGGGGACAGACGGATGCAAGTGAGGCTGCCAGTCTATGCCATCGGCCCCATAAATGACCACCAATTAATCATCATTCACTCATGCACATATCACATACTTAAAGGGCCCATATTATGCTATTTTCTGATCCATGGTATAACGTTGTTTCCTTCTCAAAAACATACCTGGAATTTTCTTTTGTTTCATTCACACACAACTCCTGCATTTTTAGGCTGTGTCCTCTCAAAAAGAAAATACTCTGTTCCACCTTGTGATGTCATGTGGTAATACAGGAAGTGCTCCAAAACTCCATACACCTTCACTAGAATATTAGATGCTTTCAGCCCTGGAACTGCCTATCTCTACTGAACAAATGTTAAAAGGTAGGTAGCTGTTAGAAACCACCGCTTCATAACATCACAAGGTGGAACAGAGAATTTTGAGCTTTGCAGATGTTGACAGACTAATAATAAAGGGTTACATGTGTGAACAAAACACAACTCCAGGTATGTCTTTGGTGAAGTGAAAAACATTCTAAACATGGCTTAAAGCTCACAAGAGTCAAGTTTTGCGCAATATAGGTCCTTTAAATCAGCAAAGTAGGTGAAGTGTCTTGCCTAAGGACAATGTCGACAGTATGCAAAACACTGCTGCCCCGGTACACACCTGGTGTTTCTAGCAGTCTCCCATCCCAATACTAATCAGGCACAACCTTGTTTAGCTTCTGAGGTCAGACGAGACTGGGGTATTCTCAAGGTGGTTTGGTATCTGAAGTTAACATGGGGTCCTTTTTTAATGATTCCTTCACTATTTATATTAAATAACTTTAACTTCCTTAAAGTGCAAAAAATAAACTAAAAGATAAGAAGAATATGATGTAATGTTATATCTGAAAACGGACAATTTGACTTAGTTGTGTATGTGCATATAGCTCTTACACTATCTAATATAATTCAGGTTGAATGGATGCTACGAGGCTCTCTCTGGAGGTAGCACAACTGAAGGTTTGAGGACTTCACTGGAGGTATTGCTGAAAATTATGACCTGAACCGTCCTGACCCACACCTGTTCAAAATCATCAAGAAGGCGCTGGACAGAGGCTCTCTTCTTGGCTGCTCCATTGATGTGAGTTTGAACATGTTTATTTTTCTTTCCTATCATTGCATTGTTTTTTTAAGAATATGTTATATCTTATTTGTGCAGATTACAAGCATGAATGACCAAGAAGCTGTAACATCTCGCAAACTGGTGAAAGGCCATGCGTATTCAGTTACAGGAGCAGATGAGGTGAGATAGTCTTACAGAAAAGTTATTCCTTAAAAGGCCCATATTACACTAGTTTTCATCTATGCTATGATATTGTTTCCTCATCATAAACATAGCTGGAGTTGTATTTTGTTTATTCATATGTTTAACACACAAACCCTGCATATGTAGGCTGAGTTTTCTCTCAAACTGAAAACACTCTGTTCCACTTGTGATGTCATGTGGTAATACAGGAAGTACTTCACTGTGTTCAAACTCCATACACCTTCACTAGAATCATTTGGTCTATTTCACTCCTGGAATTTCCAATATGTACTAAACAATAGGTAAAAGGTAGCTGTTAACTTGAAAGCTGCTTCATAAGGTGGAACAGAGTTGTTGAGTTTTGAGTAATCCTGCATTATTAATCTGTCTACATCTTCATAATATGTGAGTGAAACAAAACAAAAAAAAATGCTCCAGGTATGTTTTTTTTTAAGAGATAACAACATTATAGTAGGGCTAAAAGCTCATAAGGGTAAATTTTGTGTAATATAGGACCTTTAACAAATTACACCAAGTACACTTAAAATATATTGTACTTTATCTTACCACCTACCACCAAGTACACTTAAAATATATTGTACTTTATCTTACCACCTACCACCAAGTACACTTAAAATATATTGTACTTTTATCTTACCACCTTTAAACGACTAAAATGACAACACAAGGCTACAGTAAATATCAATACTAAAGAAAAACAAGAATGAACAAACAAGTCAACTTTAAAGATGCACTATGTAACTCTTTAATTTGTTGCCTTGGAGATTTCATTGCTTTGCCCTGAATATTCCACAGTATGGGGCCCAAATTGCATATGTTTTATTTTATTGCAGGTGGAGTACAGAGGCAACACTGTGGAGCTTATCCGCATCAGAAACCCATGGGGGCAAGTCGAGTGGAATGGAGCCTGGAGTGATTCGTAAGTGGTGACAACTTAAAGATTGAAACTGTGATTAACTCAGAAATAACAGTTATGATTCAGTCAGTGCAAATAATGATTAGTGGTTACTTACTGTATATCTATAGGCAAGGCAAGTTTATTTGTATAACACAATTCATACACAAGGCAATCCAAAGTGCTTTACAGAATAAGAAAGACATTAAAATCACTATACAACAAATCAAAACATAAATCATCACAAATGATCATCATGCAATTAACATTAAAGGAGAAAAGTGCGGAATAAATCAGAAGATTGTTATGCTATTGTTAATATTAGGTTGCCATGGTAAAGTTGCATTTGGATTTAGCTGGTTTTTCTCTGATAACAGTGGGGAAATACTGGATCTCAACAACATTATAAACTACTGGTGCAACTTTACCCAGATACCAGTTGGTCAAAGGACTGTCTACATCACTGTCATTGTTTTAGAAAAGAAAGAGGATGTAGCAGGTATAAGGTATATAAAATAGCCCTGTATCGTACTTGTTTATATGCCAAGCCCCTTAGATGCACTCTTATATAAGAACAAGCCTAACTGGTATGCTCTTTGTGTGACTGTGTGTTCTTGTCATGTTAGAGCACCACACCCACTGAAAACGTTGAATGAAATGTACCAGCTTAAATAGGTGGAGGTTGTTTTGAATTACGGTCATCTTCCTGGTTTAACAGACAAATATGTTTCCTTACAATAATTGTAATGCATCATTTTTACATTTGTAACTATATTTTGCAGATCTTATGAATGGAGATCTGTGAGTGATCATGACAGAGCGAGACTGACTAATAAGAAAGAAGATGGAGAATTCTGGTGACACTCAATCTCAAAAATAAACATTGACAAAAAAATTAAGTCATTCATAAAAATACATCACTCTTTTTCTTGTAGGATGTCATTTTCAGACTTTCTGCGCCAGTACTCCCGTGTGGAGATCTGTAACCTCACTCCGGATGCTTTGACCAGTGACGAGTATAAGAAGTGGGCAGAGACCAACTTTGAGGAAACCTGGAGGAGAGGCGTATCCGCGGGCGGTTGCAGGAACTACCCAAGTACTAAACTCTTTCAACTGTTTTACAATGCATTTGAATTAGTCATAGATGCCACTATTATGTGCCTTTCCTGCCCATAATCCTTTGACCACATAATATCGCTGTAAGGTTTTCATTAGGGTAATGTAACTGCACTTGTACAATAATAATGTAACACACTGTACCAATATCACATACTCCTCTAGTGTAGCAATACATATTTGTTTTTTGTTGTGTGTTTGCCTGCACAAGATAAATCTGATCATCAGTTTAAAACAAATGGTGATGTGTGACAGTTAATTAATGCAGTATAACTGCATTTGGCAGACAACAATACATTTCCCTTTCAATATTTAATTAATATTTTAAAATTATGTTTGAGTGGTTGCACTCACATCTTTCTGTGTGGAGTTTGCATGTTCTCCTTATGTCTGGCTGGGTTTCCTCGAGACGTTCCGGTTTCAATTCAAAACATATACAACAGGACAAATCCTCCAGCTAAGGTAGTTCTCTGACCTAGCAATAAGATCATGGAGATGGGTCCCCCGGGTGCAGCACTGCAGCAGGTTGCTATAACAGCATTGTAGTTTAGAGGACCAATTTCCCTACGGGGACAACAATGTGCACCTTAACATTTTGTCTTTATTTTTTGTTGTTGCCATTTAAAAAAAAATCCTTATCAAAACATGCACAGTGTGAAGAATAATAAAGAAATCAGATGTAGCCGTTTACACACCATATACTGTTTACATTTCAATTCAGATAATGATCACATTTTTGGTTGCTGTAAACATAACATAACATTGTTCTTCTCACAGACACTTTCTGGATGAACCCTCAGTTTGTCATAAAGGTGGAAGACGTGGATGATGACCCTTACGACGGCGAGGACAAGTGCACTTTCATCGTGGGCCTGATGCAGAAAACAGGAGGAAAATGAGGAAAATGGGAGAGGATCTGGAGACAATCGGATTTGCCATCTATGAAGTATGAGCTGCATTTGCAACAAAAATACTCTGTGATTATAAAGTTTTTGTTTTTATATCAACTCAAAGTTTTTCTCTTTTGTGTTTGTAGCTTCCAGAAGAGGTAATAGAGGTCTACTACCGACAGTGCATATGAATAAGTGGAAGGAGAGCTCAAAAACTACAATTACCAAGACACTGCTAAGTCTACAACAAATACTACAAATACCACTAGCCTTGCTGATGCTTGACGGCTGCTAAAAGCATAATTGCATTGCTACACCTATGTTTTTCAGTTGCCTTCTGCTAATCCACAAATATTAGGCCTACAGATCTGCACTTTTTAACTAGCGCATTTGCTACTGTATTGGCAAACTTGGATATTAAGCTAACACCTTAAAATTAGTACAACTTTAAAACCTTCCTTGTATTACATGTCTAGTATATCTTGCTATTCTCACCATGAGTTTCTGTGTGATGAAAAATTAGGACAGTTGCCTTGACAATCACAAATTCCATAGTAAATATTTAATCTTTGGAATGGTCAAAAGTCTTCAAAATGGCATCCATAACAAGAAATATTTTCTTACTATTATTACTATTTGATTCTGTATGATTTCTAATATCGTTTTTTTGTGATGATTTTTAGTTTTCAGGCCAAACTCAAGTTCATTTGAAGAAAAACTTCTTCTTGTACAATGCTTCAGCGGCCCGCTCTGAGACCTTCATAAACCTGAGAGAGCTATCCAATCGGATCAGTCTGCCCCCGGGCGAGTACCTCATTGTGCCGTCCACCTTTGAGCCCAACAAGAATGGAGACTTTTATCTGCGTGTGTTCTCTGAGAAGCCAGCAGATTTCCAGTATGTTCACAAATCAACTCAAATTATGCATTTAAAGGTGCACTATGTAATTTTTCTGGTGGAGGGCCTGCCACCTGCTTGTCTCCAAGGAGATGTTGTTGTTTTAATGTTCCACAGTATAGTCTTAAACTTGTCTGTCTTGCAGGAATTCAAGCATGGGTGATTTATTGCTTGAAAAATGTGTATGTTATTATGAGCAGAGTCGCCAATTAACATATTCTGATATGTAAATTGGCCTGGTGGCATTGTCTGCTTATCTCTATGGAAATGTACAGATTTAATTATATACTGTGGAACATTCCAGGCAGACAATAAAATCACTGTTGAGATGAGCAAGTGGCAGACTGTCCATAAGAAAAGCACCTTTAAAATTGTGCACATAGCAATATACACAATTTACCATAATGTTGGAATACTTTTGTTATAGATTTTTCTTTCTTTTTATTTCCAATTGGTCAAGTCAGTTATGACATTGAAGTTGGTACACTGGTTATCCAGGAAACCAATTAATCCACAGTGATTAGCACACTCTCCTCAAAGGTAAACATTTAATACAAACAAAATATTCCAACTTTATGGGCGAAAAAGTCATTTACATCTCAGGCCGATATTCATGTTCATCACATGAATGATGTTTTTGCTTTCAGAGAAATTGACGACCCGGTGGACTGTCTGATTGAGCCAGTAATTTATTTTTTTTTAACTCTTACTTTAAAATCAAAATAAGTTCATTTGGTTATTATTGTGTGTTTTGGTCTGCAGATTGACATTGATGAAGACGATATTTCAGAGCAATTCCAGGGTCTGTTTCAAAGACTTGCCGGACATGTAAGCAACTCTGAGAAAAGAAACATTGATGATAGATTAGATATTGTTGTTGGGATGCTAAAACATGTGCATATTCAACATGTTTTTACACAATAGAATGTAATTTTCCACTAAATCTCATACTTGTTCTGATATAGTTCTGATTTACTCTTGTAAAAGTATTCTATACAGGTCAAATTTATCTTATTTATGTCATTTTTTTTTTCAGAATCATTTTTTGTTCAAATGATTCTTGTTTTAATTATATTACTAATATAGATTATTATCTGTGTGTTGATAATTTTGACAGCTCTACTTTAAAGCTACCATCTGTAATTAAACTGATTAACCCGCTCCTATTGTATTCTCACATATCATCACAGATGCTATCTACCTATAACCTGCGGTGACTTTTATGGATAAGCAAGCAGACTGGGGATAGACATCAATATTTAGTTGATAACAATTAATACCACCACTTTTTATACAAACGGCAAATTAGTCTAGATGCTATCTATGTTAGTTGCTGTCTGATAGTGTGCAGCTTTGGCTTAACAGAAGAAGACCAGAGAGCATAGGGGAGCCTGAACAAAGGCCAAGTGAGGAGAGGGGAGAACAGGTTTCACATCTGCCATCTACTGGTAAAAAAAAAAAAAAAATCAAATAAACAGATGGTAGCCTTAAACTTTTCTTTTTAAACATCTTATCAACTTTAATGTCAAGAACATGTTCGATTAGATCTACTACACCACCCAAAAACAACCATGTTAAACAGCCTCATCTCTGTTTTTTAGGATTTTGAAATCAGTGTTTACGAACTGCAGAAGATCCTCAACACTGTCATATCTAAAAAGAAGCAACGTATGAACTAAAGTCAATTATATTCATAATGTCACACTTTTTTTTAAATGTAATTAACATTTCTTTTCTTTTCCAGAGAATAGGATCAAATTTGAAGGCTTCTGTCTGCAAACTTGTCACCAAATGGTCAACCTGCTGGATGTATCCTTTATATATTTTTCTGCTTAATCATATGTATTTCTGTATAAATAACTGTAAGGAATCCTTGACTTGTCAAAGAAAGATGGCAGTGGTAAATTGGGAATGGTCGAATTTAAGATCTTGTGGACAAAAATAGAGAAGTTCCTGGTAAGTTAATTCAAAATGTTTTTTGTTTGTTTTTTATACACATTGTGATTTGTGTTGACTGATACTAACCTTAATTCAAAATATAAATGTACTACTTCTGTTGGAATGTCTGCCTCTTTGTTTCCATGGAATTGTTATTGCTCCACCTGGAATGTTCCAGGGTGTGGCATTTAATTTAGCATGTATAAAATTACAGTTTTATACAGAAATACTTAGAAAAACATGCACTGTTACTGTGAGCATTGTCACTGGTGGCATCACATGCTTGTCTCCATGGAGATAGATATGTTTATTGCCATAGTGTGGAACACAACAAGCAAAGCAACAACATCTCCATGGAGACAAGAAAGATGTTCCAACAGAAAAGTTTCATAGTGCACATTTTTAAGTGATAATGATAATCTAGAACAATTTTTCAGCGTAGGACACATTAAGTACTTATGAATGACCTCTTTGATTCTTTCTCCAGGTCTTGTACAAGGAGAGAGACACAGACGACAGTGGATGCATGAGCAGTTGTGAGATGAGACTGGCCGTGGAGAAAGCTGGTTAGATCCTAAATTTGCTTGTTTATTTTACTTCTCACCTTGGCAAGTAGAGCTGTGCAATTTTTTTTTTTTTTTTTTTTTTTTTTTTTAAATCAAACCGAGATTCAGTCATTAAATTGTCACTGATATGCTTGGGTGGCTTGGAATTGGGCTATTTTTTCTTTTTTTTTTTAAATGGCAGATTGTTTATGTTCATGAACCTCAATATTAAAAGCCACAATGTACTTAGAACAAGATAAAAATTTCTGGCCATATCGTTCAGCCCTATACTGGTAAACCTATTTTTTTCTACAGCCAAAATAATAATTTCAAAGAATACCATTACTCAACCAGTGATCAAAATAATGGTCAACATGTATACCACCATTCATGCCTCTGTGGAGATATTTTGCTTTTACTTTTGCTGGAATGTTTCACAATATGGCATTACATTATATATCTTGCATTGAAAAATTATGCATTCTTGTTGTGAGTGGGGTCACCTTTCCACAGATCTGATCTGTAACTTGGTGTGGTACAGGTAGCATCTGCTTGCTTTTATGGCAATAGACAGTTAAATGTCACATTGTCAGTGTCGAAACATCCCAGGCAAAGCAATAACATCTGCATGGAGATGAGGAGGTGGCCGACCCTGAACCACAAATGTTACATAGTACGTCTCTAACCAGGACTAAACCAGGCCCAAATAAAACCAGATTATAGAAAAAAAAGACTCAAAGGGCAGATGTGTATGAATATAATACATTTTTTGCAGGTTTCCGTCTGAACAATGCTTTGCACCAGATCGTTGTGGCCCGATACAGTGAACCCAGCCTCACCATCGACTTTGATAACTTCGTCAGCTGTCTCATCCGCATGGAGTCTCTTTTCAGTAAGATTTTGCATTAATTTAATAAAAAATAAGCACACAGGCCCATATTTCTAGTACTTGATTTATAGTGGAGTACAGCATACAGTGTTCAAGTATAGGCCTGTCACAATATTTACAATATCAATTTATCCTTCAATAGTAAAAGAAAAATTCAGATCTATCAACTGGACAAAAAGTTGTAGGAGTGAAGGCATAAGATGTTTCTTTACAGAAACTGTAAACGATAGGTGTGTTAGTTTCAGTGTAGTTATCTCTGTAAAGGGAGGAGCTAAGACAGTGTTCACCAGCAATCCGGCCAGAAATTAAGAAGCGGTTTGGATGAGCAGCAAAATGTCCTCACTCCTGTAACTTTTTGTCCAATTGACAGATTTGAATTTTTCTTTTACTATGGATCACACCTCGACAACTGAGGGATTACACAGACACACATCTTATCATTCAGTATAAGAAAGCTGGAACAATATATTTTGGGGCTCAAAATTTGTCACGTGTACAATTTTCTTGCGATAATGGGGAGATTTTAGCAATTTTTTATGTAATACGATAGGTTTTGATCTGTAAAGGGTTGAATAAAGTTAAGTTAAGTTCTATGGCCTATCAAAATTGCTTCATTCTGCTATTTCTTGTTTGCAGCTCAGGTCTTTTAATGTAAACACTATATTTAAAGATAGGTTCACTGGGATTACCCGGCTTTGTGTCAGTGGCATAAAGTAGTTATTGTTTATCACAATATTTCTCTGTAGCAATATATCAAACTTTTTTTTTTATTGTGTCAGGCCTACTCCAGCATCAAATATATGTAATTTCTTTAACAAACACTGAGCCTCATCATTTAGTGACCTGATCCACTACTCTACTCATCCAACCACTCCAAAAATACCATTTTAGTCACTGTATTTGTCACATCTTAAATAAACCTATACAATGCTGTAATGCCATCTGAGACCTAGTAATACAAACCTAACTCTTTTTTTTATTGCCACAGACACCTTCAAGACTCTGGATAAAGACAAAGATGGAACAATCGAATTAGATATGAGACAAGTAAGTCCTCCACTCATTTAATATTGAGAGTATGAGATTAAGAGACATTTTGGACAATACAGAGACAGCCTATTCATGGGTTTCAGTAGCACGATTTCTTCCAGATGCCATTTTGAGGACTTTTGATCTCTCATTAGCTATAATATTTAATTTTAAGTTTTTAATTGCTATGGCCATGATCATAATTTTTCATCACTTTGAAACCTGTGGAGATGAGATGTAAAATGCATCAGTTACACATAAATTAGAAATAGCAAAATAAAGTTCAATCTTTTATCAAAATACTATTTACAAACAACTTGATTTTTTTTTTTTTTTATTTTATAGTTAATGCAGTATTTTATTACATTAAATATGTTATAATGGCATATGTATGAGTGAAAGTGAAATTCTAAAACTCTAATCTGTGTAGAAAGTCAGTTTAAAATGTGAAACTTTTCATCTGTTAATTTATCAGTTTTTGAAATGTATTTTGTGTTTCTGTAATAACTATGGTCTTTGTTTTTTGACAGTGGTTGAGCCTGACCATCCTTTAGAGTGGACCCACACCTCAATGTGCCAGTTATACTTCGGCAACACATTTTTGTTTTTGTTTGTTTGTTTTAGTCTTTGCGTGCTGTAACATGGAAATAATCTTCTCAGGATCAAATTATTATAGATAGGTTTAACAAAATATTTTAGTAAGTATACTTTGCACTGTTAGTCATGAGTCACCATTCATGTTGTACTGATGATTGATTAAATTTATGAAAAAGAAGCTATAGAACTTGTCTTTGGTTTATTTATTTAAATCAATTAATATTTTTCCCGTTCAATTCTACGGCATCTAGTCTAAATAGTAAACATGTAAAAATGTACCATGATGAGAGGAGAGACGACGTTTGACGGTTTGGAGATGATAGGTACATGAGACTGTAGTTAATACATTTGCGTATCCTAAATAGGTCATTAGTCTAATTGGTAGCATCCTGTGTAGTGCCTTCTTTTAACCACTAAGGGACGTAATTTCACTCTGCACTGTCATGGCTTGATGTGATGTGGCCAAACCTGTAGAAACCTTGCCATTCTCAGCAGTTCACCCTCCACTTCCTGCCCAATGTCTCCTGGCTTGTTTCCTCTTTTGCTCCTATAAAAGTTTAGCCTGCTTCTATAGCTGCCATATGTGACACAGGGGCCAATCCATCACAGACCACCCACACAGGCCTACTCACTGCTCAACTAAACATTACTGGTCTTAACTCTCATAGCAACAATTCAGTGCTATAGAATCAAATGTTAGCATACAAAATGAGGCACTTCTTTTGCTAAACAGTGAAACGTATGACAAAGATTTTCACTGTCTAAAGGAACATGTTTTGGTCATGTGTTGAAGTGCTGTGTTGGCATTCAATCCCCAGTGAGCCTAGTTAGTCCGGATATGGGGAGGAGCTTTGACTGCCTGAAGCCACACTCAAAACAAGCTATGTCAAGACTGCAGAGCTCCTGCTTACGTCATAGTGAGAGACACATGTGTTCATTAGAAACACCCATATAAAGCAGCTTGCTTACCTGTAATGGCATCACCTTGTATAATAAACCCATTAAACCATTAACAATAATAATGATGATAATAAAAGACAGAATGGTATGTTACAGTACTTCTCAACCTGAGTTAGAGTACTTCTTAATGTTAAAGCCTCCATATTTACATTATTTTGATATATAGTAAGTTTGAAGAAACAATATTACATTGGTACAATATTACACTACTCTGCTGCAATAATTTCAAAAGATTTATTCATATTGAAGATGTATTTGCATTTCATGGATGTACCATATATCCATGGGTTTCAGAGCAAGGGAAAATGAGCAGTGTTGCCATAGCAATTACCAATCCAAAACAAAACAATACATCTGAATGATCAAACATACTCGAGTGGCGCATGTAAACAGGAAGCTACAAAAAAGTCATGAATACTTTTATGAGTTTCATGTTGTTGCTTGATCATTTGGGTCATTATTTGCGTCTATTTTCAACCACTCAGTCATACTCAGTGGTTGTAAGTAACTTGCAGTCCTAGCTGCCCCGGGACAGACTAACATTAATGTGACTGCCTGTCCGTGTTGACACAGTCCCTCCAACCAACATCAGTCTGGAACAATATTTTGACTGAACTGTTAAGTGGACCTTTCCTGGGATCCAGAATACACACTTCTTCAATATTTTACAAAGATGTGAGTCTGGTCACCGGTGAACCTCCCTGATTTCAAATGGCTGTGATGGACAGGTGGATTAGTGAATCAGGGACACTCATGGTCTGTCTGACTAAATAAGAAATAAAAAAATAAAGGAAAAAAATATCACAGTGGGCTGAAAATCATTGCAGATTTCTACAAAATCAATTGGCAAAGCACTAAACTCTGTTAATCTGAGGTGAGGTAAATTTGAATTTATTTGTAAATTATAGGTGATCAAGTGTTAGAGAGGCAACGGAGGGCATGAGAACCAGACTGATATCAATCTGGATTTGCCAGGCAAGGGTACACCTATTTTTGACTAGACTCTCTGCTGTCTTTACTATAAACCTACATTTCTGACCAGACTCTCTGCTCTCTTTACTATAGCCTATATACATTTGTTGTTCTTTTAAAAAATATTAAGACAAAATCCACTTCATGCCATGCTTACTTAGTGCTATAAATGTTGATAATACATGGGTACTGAGCCTTAGTTTGCGGTAACATATGAACAATGTGGTGTTTTCCCTTTTTCCTGTTTTCATTCCAAAGGGGTTGTTGTGTAATAATAGACATGCTAAGGCAAGGTAAGGTACTAAGGGTCTGTTGATGTATGCAGATACAGGTTTGACAGGGAGAGAAACAATGTAAAACAATGAATAATCAATATTTGTTGTGTTGCTGGCAGTTTATATGATTTAAAACTGACAGAAGACAGAGTGCGCAAATGAACAAGGACCCAGCAGCCAATATGGGAACACCAACAGTGAATTCATTGCTTCACCCCCCACACCAGTATTTCAGACATATGATAAGGTCATGAGTGTCCTGATGCTTGTGAAATTGGAGATTAATAACCTACTTTTTGTTTTCTGGAAAAATATATAGGGTAAAATGCAAGTCATCACGTGTTTATTTTACTCTAGTTTAAACAGTATTGTATCCTTTTGTCAATGCTTGTGAAATGGGGTGACAGTGGCTCAGTGGTTAGAGTGTTGGTCCCCCCGAGGGTCAGAGGATCGAGTCCAGCTTGGACCAAGTTCTGTCGTTGTGTCCTTAGGCAAGACACTTCACCTACATTGCCTAGTATGAAAGTGGTGTGTGCAAGAATGGTCGGAGGGGCCGGTGGCGCAAACTGGCAGCTTCGCTTCCGTCAGTCTACCCCAGGGCAGCTGTGGCTACAATAGTAGTTTTACCATCACCAAATGTGGAGTGAACGAATAATGACTTCAGTGTAGCTCTTTGATAAAGCGCATTACAAGTGTAAGGCATTATCATTATAAATACATTGTTGCATGGATGTGGATGATCAAAATTATAAGCATTCTCACATTTTTTTTCCTTTGTTTTTTTACTGGCCAACTTAGAGCCTTCAAAGACATAGAAATGAACAAAGGCCCATTTACGCACTACACAGCTACCAATCAAAAGCAGCCTTTGCATTTTGAAGGGTGATCAGTGAATAAAAACAGTCTATAGACCTCCTTATATGGACTTGCATCTCTGATCAAACCAAATTAGGTATTGTAGGTTTATTTTGTTGTGTTGGGACTTTTAGAAATGGAACCACCCTGGAATTTTAGACCTTTGGACAGAAGTCACTGCATGGACTTGAAATCTAGGCTATGGTATATTTTTATTGGCCTAGAATTTTGAGGGTACATAATTTCCTGTTTTTGCCATGACACCAAGTTTATTTACCTTGTTTCTCTTAATTGCAACTAGTAACACAGTTAAATAATGGTTTAACCATTTCATACCTGTGTTCATGGGCCTACAGCTATTGCCATAAAAGGAACATTGAGGAGTTTCGACAGGGAGAGGTTTAGTGCCCATATATGGATGGATTTTCAGTCCCGCCCATGAGTGTCTGCAGCTCACCTGAAATCCACGCAAAAAATAGTCAATATCATTAGTCTCTGTCAAGTTTTGTAGAGATGCAATGTGAAATTGCAGCTTATATGTGTGAATAAATGTCTGGATTCGGATAGTAGTGTTCAAATCAGATAGAGATTACATGCAAATACTGAGGTTGAAACTGAAACTGTCGCAGCTCACCTGGCTGGGACGGTGGAGGATGGGGATTGGGAGGAGTGGAGGTGTGGAGGTGTGCGCTTTTATGGACCCTCCCTCTGCAGTGAGTCAACCTGCAGCACTTCCCTATAACTTCTTCCACTGCGTCTCAGGTCTGGCACAGATCACCTTCCTCTGCGCCCTCTCCTCTCACACAACTCTCCCAAGATGGTAAGTGGCTTTTTTTTGTCGCTCCAAAAAGTACTCATGCTTCTTTGCGCGCACCTATTGGATGATTCTGACTTTTACGCGCCACATCCTCGAGTTTAGTGGAGTAAATGTGTAGGGCCAGTCGAAAAAGTGCTTTGGTGATGGGGATGGGTTCAGGTTCACGTTTCTATTCATTTTAAGACGGGTAATCTTACACAGGGACTTGGTGTTAGCCCTGGTTTGAAGGTGTGGTGTGTGTATCCAAATGGAGGGAGCTTTGTCGCCTTCTTACTGCAAACTTCATAGATTCCCTTGGGGCGGTCTTTCTTGTACAAACTTGTTCCCAATGACTGGAATGTGATAGCCAGGGCCTTCGGATTCACATGCTTCATCTTAAGTGTTTAAATGTTGGTAACCAGGTGTGACCAATTAGATTAAGGAAAAAATGACCCAGAACAAAACTTGTCATTTGTATTATTCAATGCAGTTTTGATTTACTCCTGTTAACCCTCCTCTTTCAAACATGCTCACATTTTCCCAGCAGCAGCCCAGAGCCTGCCTTTCAGGACTATTATTAGTGTCATTGATTTTTCTATATTGTCAAATTGGTTATTATTGGTTGATTTATACTTGTTATTCCTGTTTGACAGACAACAGATGTGCACTTTTTCTGCACCAGTGGAAAACTTTTTCATGAATTTTCTTTTTTGTGATATGCCTGCAGTTACATTTGTACTCTGTAGTTAACATAACCTTAACATATCCTCCTGAGATGCCAAAAAGCAAAAAAAAAAAAAAAAAAAAAAAAAAAAAAGGTTTGATTTGTTTTCCTCATGCATACAAAATAAAACATAAATTTAGTTTTCTTCTTCTGTAGTTTTGATAGATTTTTATGCACTGCAGATATAGTACAGTATAGTATTTGTTTTTAATGGGAAGGTCCGTAGAAATGGAATATGTAGTCTATTTAATTTGATTTTAGACATTTTTAATAATAGCCTATATTTTAAACAATATTGAACATTATTCACCTCAGTGATGAAATATCAGTGTATAAGGACTTCTAGTGCATCAGAAACTCAATATAAGACTTGGTGCTTTCGGTACAGAAGTAGCTCACCATCTCTGGGCTGTGACAAAGAGAAAAGAAATGGTTCCACCCAACTAGAATGTCTGAAGTGCTGCCCCAACACAAGCCTGTATTAGTGAGAGGAATGCTGAGTCAGATGAACCCACACTGACAACGGACATCTTCCCATTGAGGTCCTAAGCCAGCCTCCCCAACTACATCCTCAATGGGCTTCAACCATTGTTGAAGCCCATTGACTATCAAACGTGTGTTTTATAAGACAGGCTTATTTTCTACAAAGAGTCTTAAGTCCTGACCTGTACTGCAGAGTACATTCAAATTGGTCATTTTCCAGGTGAACGTGATGCTTGGTTATGAAAACTTAACAGACATGTATATGAATATCTTGGAAACCTGAAATGTGCTTGTGTTTTGATGTCTGCAATATTTGAAAGGCAGAAAGTAGTCACCAAGGCCCCACCCCACACATGAGGTATCATTTTTAAAGCTACTTGTCTGCTCTAATGCCCAAGAGAAGAGGATGTATCAGCAGCATCTCGGTGTGTCCTGTACTGGTCAAAAATGCATTGTCTGGGACTGGTCTCGGGAGGATATGACTCATAACTATGTTTTTTCTTTTATTGCATTTTTTTTTTACTCTATGCTTTTAGGGCTAGGTGATATCACAAAAAATCCCGATTCGTTCCATTTTTTATCTCTTTATAAAACCAAATAATTTAAACATTGGTTCCTGACCATAAATGAGACAGACATGCAGTAATTACCTTTTAAAAACTAAATAAATAGTAACATTTTTAAGTCTGAGTGCTCCAAATCATACTTTTACTGAGGGTTTAATTAAACTTGCTTTGCCATGTTCTTGTTTTTATTTGTATAGCACAACTCGTACACAAAGTAATTCAAAGTGCAAATATCGCTGATTTATAGAATTGACTGAATCTCAATCTTAATTAAAATGTTACACTGCCTTTATGATTTAATTTGGAGCAGTTTTACTGGGATTGTCATGCTTTAGGATAATTGTTTCAGTGGCTTAAAATAGTTTCAATTGGAAAAATTATTTCTGAAGCTAAATATTGCACCTTAAATGTGTTTATCGTGTCTGGGTTATTAACTTGAATGATTTGCTGCTTTCTGATTTGAACAGGCTTCTGGAGTTAAAGTGGCAGATGGCGTAAAAGAGATGCTCCTCTCAATGAAATTAAATAGGAACGCAGACGATGCAAACGAGCGTATCAGAGTGATCGAGCTCGGCCTGAATGACTCGAAGACAGAGATCGAAGTGAAACAAGTCGTCATGGAGAAGGATTTTAAGACTCTGGGCAACGTGTTTAAGTTCGTTCAGTGTCTAATGGGTGAAAAGGAATGCAAATACATCGTGTATGACTGCCATTATGAAACCCCTCAGACCAAAAAGGAAGATCTGATCTTTATTATGTGGTAAGTTTTGGTAATGTAATGTTGACATTTACAACACCATAACGGCCATTGGATCTATGTTGCTGTGTGAATCTTTTCAGGGTTTGTGACCATGCCACCCCTAAGAGCAGAATGCTATATTCAAGCTCCAAGAGTGCTCTAAAAAAGATTCTGGGTGAGTTATAAATTTACTATAGCTAGTTTTTGTTTTTGATCAACTTTATTTCCTAAATGTGAATAAATCATGTAATGTCTTCTGCAGAGGTCAAGTTCGAGTTGGAGTTGCATGAGAAAGATGATACTACCCCTCATTCATTTTGTGGGAAAATGGGAAAGGAAACCATATTGAAGTTGGAGGGCATGGATGTAAGGGAAAGTTAGAAGAACAAATGTTTAGGAGCAGATCTTCAAGGACAGTTAAGGGATTTTGAAGAGGGGACTTGTCTCAAGATTCAAAAAGATAAATATGTTGACAGCTGTAATTTTTACATGATCTTAATTATTTGCCAGATTTATTATGAGCACACATGGGACACATTTGTCTTTACTCGGGAGTTGTATTCATTCTTGCTGTAGTGTAACTAAAACATGTCAATGTTTCTGGACTTTTATATGTCATCTGGAAGACCAGATACAGCTTTGAATAAAAAAAATATATATATTAAAAAAAATAAACATTTCTCATGTTGTGGAGTAATGCCACTTGGCAAATTCAGTGTAGAACTTTGGTTTATTTCAAACTGGCTTTGAAGTAATCACCGGAAGTTTCAGTTGATTATTTTGGTGGCACTAGGCCTGTTATGACAAATGTTGTAATGCAATTATACTGTTAGAGAAAAGTCCTGAAGTAATATTTAAATAAGTTTACTGGTTCTACTTTTAGGGTTAAACAGTTTTTAAACAATATTAGCCAAAACCATTAGTTGCATTAAATGGCACAATGAAATGCCGTTAGTATCCATTATGAGACAAAGGTGTTTAAGTATCCAACTCTACTGCTTAAATCTTGCTGTACTACAAAAAATATCAAAATATCCACTGATGCCAAGAAAGCATACACATGTTAAATGAGACAATATGAAAAACTGAATTTAGGCAGTGCCACACAGCCACCACTGGTTAATATGTTTTGTTGATCATGTACGCATCTATTCTTTGGAAGAACAAAACAATGTATATTGGTAATTTACAATTATACAGCAGATGGCACATTTTGACAGTTACTCAAAGTTATTCTTGCTTATCATTTTCCCTGAAAATGTAACGTTACTTCTACTTGAGCACAATTTTTGGCTACTCTACCCACCTCTGCCAGCTTTGTGCCGTGAGTCAGGAATGCCTTGTAATATAAATCCATCCCGTTGTGCCTGGTTTAGTTGAGCGTTTAATGGTGACCACGATTCAACAGTCACAACTTGGCCTTAATAAATGAAGGAGGATCAGATTTTGAGTCAAAGTGAGCATTGGAATGGGAACAAGCTTTAACCTCTCCAGTGCTGAGAAGCAGGCACCGATGCAGGTAATTGCCCCTCTGATGTGTTAAGTTTCTTTACCCAATATATAAAGATGTTATAAGAGTAAATTAAATGTATTCTTGGTTATACAGCAGGTTTCATTTTTATCCTCTTAGTATGGTAATTCACTTTTTTTTTTTCTATAGTGATGATTCCAGTTCCTTCATCTGCTCTGCAATGCATATGTAAGTTTTTGGGTTTTTTTTCCCCCCATTTTCAGTATTAAATATTTTGCAGAAAGTGGAAACATCCTGTTAAATGGCAGTGTACTAGAACAGTCCTATAAAGAAACGAAATAAGCAGAAATCATATACATTACCCATTACTCTAAGTCCCCAGATGAAGTACAAATGTAAAATAGATTCTATTGTCTAATAGAGTACTTTGTTTCCTTCCCTTCTTTTTTTTATCCGAAAGCTAAATGAGCCATTTGCCTAGCCTTGGATTGTCACATATTACAGCAAAAAAAATAAAATTTTGAAATTAAGACTGTAGTAGTGAAGAGAAGACGACGAGGCACAAATGAAGCTACACTTTATTTTATTAATTCATATAAATGTCAACATTTCTTCAGTGGCCAAATACATGCCACAAATATGACACTCATAGAACCATAAAAAGTTCCCAGTAATTAACATAAAAAGACATAGAAATTAATTGCACAGGTTGATGTACGTTTAACGCACACTCATTTTCCCTTTTAACACTGAACTATAGGAGAGACGTTTATAATAAAAAAAAAAGCTGGGAATAGATAACTTCTGGCTATTCTGACATGGCCAGAAATGGAATGCAATTCTCAGTTTGGATAAAGTGTTTTCATCTCCACTTTCATTCTGGTAATGTTTCATTGTCACCACATACATGATTCCTACAATAAACACATTTAACAAAAGCACAGGAAAAGCTTTGGAATGCATAAACTATTAATAATAAGGCATATTTGGCAATTTTGTGTAGTGTCTTTGATGGCCCTCTTCTCAGACCGATGTTCCTTCTTTGAGCTCAACTCCGTCTCCCTTTAAAACAAGCGAAAAGTTAGTGCAATAGTCTAATGAAGTCGTGATTCTCTCAACTGGGTACCTAAGCTTCACTGATAATGCATTATCAATCCACTCATGACAGGTGATGGTCAGTGGAAAAATGTAAATATACTTTTGTTTGGAGTCAGTTGTAATCCCATAGTCCCATGTGTTTTGGCTCCATTTTTATTCCAATCTTAATTACTTTACTTTATTGCTTGACAAAAAATGAGGATGGAAACAGATTTCTTGGTAATGCCACACATCAAACGCACTGGGACTAAATTGGGACTGACTAGAACAGGGCCAAATCAGGAGAAGTGTGTGTAGCCTAAATGTACTACACCAGACTTTGAACTACCACAGTTTGAGAATAGCAAGTGTATTGTCTCACATTGGTATCCACGTGTCCCTGTAGAGTCTTCATGGTTTCTCTCTCTTTGCTGAGCTGGTCCTGAGTGGCCTTAAGAAGCTGTTGAAGTTTGGTGGCTGCCTGTCCCAAATCTTTAGACAGCTTTTTCTCCTTTTCCAAGCGCTCCTGTAACAAAATATACAATAATATTACAAACTGAAAAAAGCCTATTACGTCGATACTTAAAAAGCAACCTGTTCATCCTGCTTAGTGTACATAAAACAGGACTGCTGCAATGCAAATAAATGGGGAAGCTACCATGGTGGAAAACATTATGGTTATGTAAGTAGGTTCTGCATCTAGTTTATGATTAGAATATGATAAATATTGCACTGCTGAATCATTTAAAAAGCTACTATACCAGTATTTTAGTTAAATTAAACAAACTGCCAGTTTTAAAATATCCTAACCCTTGTGCAGTCCCTGGGTCACAAAGGGAAACTGCAGTTATAGTGAATGTAACAAATACAATACTTTATTTGTAATCGCTTTACAGTTAATCAACCTTAAGTTCGTTAACATTGTCCTCCTCAGCAGTCTCAGTCGAGTCCTTCAGAAGTTCAAGCTCAGCCTGGAGATCTGCAATAGTCTTCTGTGCCTGGAAGAAAATGTATGCAACTGGTTAATGTACTAAATTTTGGCACTAGATGTTTTAGTAGTAACCTTTGTAGGGTTGGTGCTCTGCTAAATGGTAGTGGGCTCCAGAGGGATGCACTGCTGTGATTAGTAATTTGAAGTGATGAAGTGTAGAAAGAGGGTTATCGTTAAGGATTATGATTAAGAACATGGGTTAGTTAATAAGTTAGCAGTAGCTTCGAAAAAATCACCTATTAACTTCAAGCCACTTCCATCCCTCTGGAGCAGACTACGGCTGCATGATTTTCAAGTACACATCATAAGAAACTCCAGGAGCATTAACATTTGAGAGAAGACTGAAATGTGACCTAATAAATCAATGCAAGACTCCCATGGATTTTAGAACATGTTTGAAAGGGTCTAAACTACAGGCTACAACATAAAAAGACAAGATATTCTGTTGTTTTTGCAGTGGACATTAGGCCTGTCGCGATAACAAATTTTGAAGTGCAATAGATGGGTTGAATAAAATATAGGCTGTCAATATTCAAACTAAAAAATGTCTAAATTTACAACATATCTTTAAAAAAATATATATGAATAACTGCAATAAATAAATAGCTAAATTATTTTTTTTATATATTAGTTTATATATCTATAATGATTTATAGAAGATATTTATTCAACTTTCATAGCTCAAACCGTATCGTAGTACACAAAAATAACAAGATTCCCAGGTAGTTCAAAGAAAAAAATACTCATACTGCCCCCCTAAAAACATAGTTCAATACATGAAATATGGAGCAACGAGTTGATACAGTATTTAACATGACAGGCCTAGTGGACATTTTATTCTCAATAACTGTCCAAACTCAAACTGTGATTTTGATTTGATTATGATTAATTGTGCAGTTCTAGACCAATCTAGCACTACCCTTTTTGTAGTTAGTTGTAGTTAGTAAGTCATTAGCTTTAACATTAGCATACTTGTTCAAACTCCTCCGTCAGTCAGTTGCTGTCTTTGGGCTGACTCCTCCTGCAGCTTGTCACTGGTTTGGCTCAAGTCCTGCTGTACCTGTTGAGAGGTATAAAACAAAAGGCCATCAGGGCAGACCAATCTTTGCTGTAGCTTTTCGGTGCAAACACTGAAAGCTGCAGAACGTCACACAGGAGTCACCAACCGGTATGCCAGGTTTAGCTGCTTCTAAGATTGTGTTAAAAGAAAAAGGTAAATGAGAAAGTACATGCCAGGAAATGTGAGCTATATGTACAAGAGTGGTTAGAGGAGCTACTGTGAGTGCAAACAGTAGTAAGCACATAAAAGAATAGCAAAATGTCTCAAGAGTACTGGACAGATAAAAGCTTTATAACAGACCAACTGTTAACATTTGCTGACTAGCCAAATTATATTATAAATATTGAGACAAATGCTTGTTTCAGCAAAAAATGCAATAAACATAGCTTAAAATATGTAGAAATTGTACATAATGAATTACTACTATTAGGACATTCTGTAATGAGTATAGAAAATCAGATACTAATCGATACTAAAACAGTACTGGAACAAGATACTCACTTAAACAGATATCGATAATAAAAAAACTAAAGTACTAAAAAAAAAGTCACATTCACAGGACAGAAATGAACCTTTCTTGAACATCTTTACAATGATTTTGAGCTGTACTAGAACAAGTCATATAGACTAGTATACGCCCATGCACCACTATGGACCCCACCTGGACAAGTGTGGGATTAATCTGATGTGAGGCCACATGGTAATATAAAAGAAATGTACTACTACTACTACTATTGTCTAAATAAAGTGTTTTTTTTTTTAATTATCATTGTGGTATTGGAATTGGTATTGAATATGGCATCTATTCCTTAGTGTCAAATCAAGTTTAAAATTTTTTTGTATTGTGACAATCTGACTCTGTTGCAGTCATTCAATCATCCTTGGAATAAAGTGAACTAGTATCATTGCTGTATTAGGTTTTGCGTATTAAAAACGTACAATTTATTGCTTCTTGAAAAGTGTACTCCAGATGCTTAACTGTGCAGCGAGTCATGGCAAGTTTCCCTCATGTGAGTACATGTACCCGTTTTATGTATTTAATTAAATCCAGAGCTGAAAATGTGTAATGTACAACAACATGGAACATGATCTGAAAATGTAACATAGTGGATCTTAAATATACTTTGAAGCGACTTATTTCCTAGTTGTCATCTTACCCTATACTAATCCTTTACAGCAAATTATTATAGAATTTAAATAGGCCAAGTTTCCTTATTTAGTAAATGTTACAGTGGGTCTCAGACTTTTCACACCAAATACCACCAAAGATAATATGTGGTTTTCAAGTGCCACCAGATCTAAACCCAGGGTTATTAGGTCTAAATTATGGCCACAACCTGTAGTATCAATATATTTCAATGTTACAGGCCTACGTTACTGTCCGTATTCTTATGTATTAGTTATTACCTTAGCCTATATTTATTTGTACAAACATGACATTGTAAAATATCGTACTGTTTCCTCATTTAATTCATGACAAACCAAAAATGTCATAGTGTATCTTCTATACATTTAAATATTACGGTCATGTTGCAGGTTAAGTGTCTGTCCAGTATTCTTAAACATTGTGTGGGTGCCCTGTGATTGCTGCACCCTGACCTGACAGTGTTGAACCTCAGAGGGGCCATTTTGCTCCTGTTGGCCTGAGACTGTAGCCTCACCCAGCTGCTGTCGCATCTGAAACAGGAAGTCAATGCCTATTACACAACTTTGATTCTCGAATCTTACCGGGCTGGTTATCCTGGAATGTGTGGAAATCCCCTCTCACCAAGTACATGTCATCCTCTGTGACAAAGCAAAGTGCACAATAGAAAGATAATGAGAAAAGTCACCTGTGTCAGCTCCTCCTTATGAACCTGGACCTCCCTTCTGGGCGTTTTCTAACTGGCTCTGACACTCTGACAGTAGCTGTTTCACCTACAAAAAAACAAAAACATTAATAAAACAAAATGTGGTTATTTATTATAGATATTATGTGTAATGTAGGTATATACTGTGAGGTTGACCAAGTCTTCTTTTTATTTAAATTTAACAAGAAAATACTTATTGCCATAGTAGCTTAAAAAAGTAATGTGTTTTTTTTGGGGTTTTTAAACAAAAAACACTCCTTAAGAAGCAGTATTTTACTGCTTTCTTTAAGGGAGTGGTTTTATTGCTACATGTTTAATGCTACTAATTGTAATAGTAATGGATCTAATGGTTCATGTATATTCGTCAATAAGTGAAAATGATTGCAATAGTATGGGACAAAAGAGATTTAGAATGGATAAGTGGTTAGAGATTTCACTAAAACAGACACGGGCTATGGTTGTCAACAACCTTACCTGACAACCAACTGTAAACAAGGGCCATCATAATTTACACATTATTATTATTTGACCAATAGAAATAACTTTACATTTAGTAAAATTTATGTTTGAACTGACAGAAAATGTGTTCCATATGCACAAAAACTGTTTGATTTATGGTTTAATTCTGTTCTGTAATGGAATCCCAATACCTTTGTCATCGGTGTTTGCAAAAAGTGGAAAATAGAATAGTACTCAGATTTCGCAAACTTTACACTTGATTGGTGTAAAACTATGATTTCCATTTACCACAAGTAATGAGTAGAAAAAGCTGCCATATGCAAATGAGGTAGACCAATACCCTTTTTGTTTTCTGTACCTGTTCCAGCTCCATCAGAGGACTCCTGGCTGTCTCCTTGTCTCTCCAGCTGTGGCTTCCAGTAGTGCAATCTGCTCTCTTTCTCTAAAATGGGCGGTTTAAACACCATTAGCTTCAGGCTATCCATTCTTTCCAAACACTTAAATAAACCTGCAGCATATTTGTACCTGTGAAATACTTTGGTTCGCCGTCTCAAGCGTCTGGAGTTTCTCTCATGCCTAAAAAATAAGGAAAAACTTTTGTCATAACCGCAGTGCAGTCAGTATTAACCAAGCTTTATTAGACTTCATTGAGCTGGGATATCTGCATTTTAACAGACTAAATCTTTTTTCTTAGTTTCCTTTTCAAATTCAACCTTCCGCAAGAAGGAGTAATAATGTAATGTGTTATTGTAAAGACAACTCTTGGATTAATGCATATATAGCCGGTAAGATTTAACCCTCAAACCAAACAGTTACTAGTGAAACCGGCTTGCATGCTATTAGTGGCATCTGGCAGTAACATTTTTTTTTTTTTTTGATAATGCCTCTTAAGTATCTGTGACTTTAGTTATTAGTATATATTTGTAATATGGTTTTTCCAAAAAAGTTTAAGTGACAGCGATGACTACCCATCTTCAACTGTTCCTTGATGCTGCCATTTTGGATTTCCACACCCGTCTCTTCCTCCTCTACACTTTTCTGTAAGATGTTTCCGCATTCCTTCCTAAGAAGACAAAACATGAAAAATATTAAAACCTGTTCGCCATTTACAGTTAAAATATGCCCCTTATTATATATATTACTATTATTATTTATTATTATTAGTATTATTTTATTATTCTTATTCATTATATTATTGTTATTGTTATGTAAAAGGCAACATATGTTTCGGCCAAGACTGTTCTATATTGTTCACATCAGTTGTAGTGAAGTGTGGCCTCTCCTCTGCCCCAATCTTCAGTTTTTTCCAGTAACTCCCGAAAATGAAAATAAATGCTCAGTAATATACAGATGAATAAAAAAATATTTGAAAAATGTAATTAAAAGGCAAAAAGTTGTATAAGTGTATTAGTACATTCTGTAATGAGTTAGAAAATCAGATACTAATCGATACTAAAAGCTAGAACTGGAAACAAGATACTCACTGAACAGATATCGATTACGAAAAAACTAAAGTACTAAAAAAAAAAAAAAAAGGCACATTCACAGGACAGAAAAATGAACCTTTCGTGAACATCTTACAATGATTTTGGAGCTGTACTGAGAACAAAGGTCAAGGACCAAAACGGGGACAAATGTGGGAGATAATCTGATGTAGGCAGATGGATATATAAAAGACTGTACTACTACTCTTGTCTAAATAAAAGTGGTTTTTTTTTTTAAAATTATCATTGTGGTATTGGAATTGAGATTGAATATGGCATCTATCCTTTAGTATCAAAAATCAAGTTTAAAAATTTTTGTATTGTGACAATCTGAATCTGTTGCTTCATTCATTTAATCCTTGGAATAACGTGAACTAGTATCATAGCTTTGTATTAGGGTTTGAGTATTTTAAAAGTACAATTTATTGCTTCTTTGAAAAGTGTACTCCAGATGCTTAACTGGTGGAAGCGAGTCTGGCAAGTTTCCCCTCATGTGAGTACATGTAACCGTTTTATATACTTTAATTAAATCCAAGGAGATTACAAGCTTGTTTTGGTTTGTTTGTTTTTCAGTTGTATTTGGAATGAGAGATGAATAACACCACCATAGTTTAAGCAGAGGGGTAAACATCCTTTCTTGGACCACTTTGCTACAGCTGATCACTTCAGGATAGGTCACAGCTTTAAAAGTATTGGACTTTTGTAGACCAGTAAAATTTACAAGGTATCACAATCATGTTAAACGCATCAATACAAACACAAATTGCTTAGGGTCTTAACAGATCCTAATTTGCTACAGGAAGACTTTATCCATAATCAGAATGGATTATACTGAATGGCACTTCTGTATGACTGTGAATATT
>JAIEZT010000972.1:0-26455 GCA_019594935.1 Periophthalmus modestus | reverse complement strand
TGATAAAGCTGCTGATAGTTTAAAAGCTGTTACAGCTATGAATATTAGGCCCCCGCCGAGACACGTCCCGGCGCGGACTCCTTACAAACCGCGTCGAAACGGGAACATGGCAAAAATCAAGTGGTTTTAACACGCCCCTCCATGCCCGTGTGGGGTCAAAATTAGAACTCGCCAAGTCTAATTGTCACCGACGAACCCCGACAAACATAACGTAAAACGACTCGCTAAGCGCCACCCCAAACTTTGATTCCTTGGGCCTATGAGCCCGACTCGAAAAAGTCGTACGTACAAAATCTGAAACTCGCATCAAAAAATAAACCATTCTGTACATACAAAAATGATATTATGGCCCCGCCCTAAAATGTAACAGGAAGTCGGCCATAATTGGATCAAACCCCGGTTTATGACAAAAGCGCACACCCTCAAATTCTAGGACATCTCCTCGCACCAGTTTTTCATCACAAACACTTTCAGTTTGCCAAAACCCACTAACCCATGTAGATTATAAGATCCTTCAATTATATTTGAAGTATGACCTTTGGGTGTGGTCATGACGGAATTTTTATACAAATTGCAATTTTTGGAATATTTTCGTAAAATATTTCTCGTTTCACAGTAATTGTTTGTTGGAGAAAACGCTAATACGCGTTTATGCACATTTGTGAGCTGAACGGCAATGATATGCAAATCATGGCACTATCTCGACAAATTTGACTCTCTAGCGCCCTCTTTATAACAAATTTCATTTTCAAAAAATTCTTAGCAGCACAATGATTTGTCGTGGACTTGTGAAAAAATTCCCAGTGGCCTTTATTTGTGATGGGGCACAATGTGGGAAAGTCACATCACTGTACTTTTGTGAGTGCTAGGATCAAAAAAAAAGGGGAAAAAATGAGTTTCCCATTATTATTAGGCCCGAGCCGGACAACGTCCCGGAGAGGGACTCATTAAAACCGCGAAACTTGAAGGGGACGGGGAAAATGGAAAAAATCAAGTGGTAAAACATGCCCCGACATGTCATGTGTGAGTGGTGTCAAAAATTAGAACTCGCCAAGCTCTAATTTGTCACAAAGACCGCCGAAAAAAATACCAAAGAGCGACTCAGTAAGCGCCACCTCAAACTTTGAGTTTCATGGCCTATGGGAGCCCCGACTCGGAAAAAAGTCGACTGAAAAATCTGAAACTCGCATCAAAAAATAGAACATGTCGGGACATGACAAAAATGATATTAATGGCCCCGCCCTAAAATGTACAGGAAGTCGGCCATATTGGATCAAAACCCGGTAGATGACAAAAGCGCACACCCCTCACATTCAGGACATCTCCTCGCACGTTTTTCATCACAAACACTTCAATGCTTTGCGGCCAAAACCCACTAAACCCATGTGAGTTAAAGATTTTCATCAATTATATTTTGAATATGACTTTTGGTGTGGTCATGGTGAATTTTTTCAACAAAATTTGCAATTTGTTCAATATTTTCAATAAAATATTTCTCGTCTACACACATTTTTTTGTTGGGAACACGCTAATACATCGTTTATGCCACATTTGTGAGCTGAACCCAATGATATGCAAATCATGGCACTCTCTCACAAAATTGACTCTCTAAACGGCCCCCTTCAAAATTTCATTTTCAAAAATTCATAGAAGGCTGGGACAATCGATTTTGTCATGGACTTGTGAAAAAATTCCCAGGGCCTTATTTGTGATGGGGCCACAATGTTGAGAAAGTCACCCACATGACTGTAGCTTTTATGGTTTAGGAGAAAAATAATGGGTGGAAAAAAAATTCCATTATTATTCTTCTTCTTATTATTATTCTTTTGGTTCCGGATTGAAAGCCATTTTTGACCCCTGAACGTTAACGAAAACATCAATTTTATGGACTCCAAAATTCAGGTTGGTGAAAAAGTTTATTATATTTTCATGGTCAGAAAAATTAACATTTTTAAAATGACTCAGTAGCGCCACCTCAAAAAATCAAAATACATTACGGCCAATGACAGCCCTTTTTCATCGTAAGTCAAGTTAAATTTGGTTAGAATCATAGAACATGTCAAGACACATAGAAAATGATATTATGACCCCACCCCTAAACCCTACAGGAAGTCGGCCATTGTGGGCGGAACCCCAATTTTTTTGAAATTTTTTAACTCCACTCACGTTTGGATTTTTCCTGAACAGGATTTTAATTCAACAAACTTGCAAATTGGTCAAACATGAACTAGAACCCATGTGGAATTATAGCTGACTGTCTTGGATTTTTCTACATCTTAAAATGTGGGCGTGATCATCCTGCAAAGAAAAAGGCATTTTTTAAGTTTTAAATTGCACGTAACTCAAACATGCAGTGTCCCATATTTCCCGGCATTAATATACTTTGTTCAAAATGTTGATCTGAATCCATAGATTACAATGTACATAAGTCAGACATGACATTGCTCCACAGCGCCCCCTTTGAAATTTTGAATGGGACCAAAAACATTACTTTTGTCAAAAACATTTGAAATTTGATCGCAGACATCGAGCTAAACATCCTGAACAAAAAATCCAATGAGAAAATACCTCTATTTATAAGCATGTTTTGGGTAATGTCATAAATGTGTCATTGAAAATGAATGGGGTTAGAGTACTGGACTTTGTTGTCGACTAAATAGATGCTCTGCACTAATCCAACTATGACCCAAAATTCAAGGTTGGTGAACAAATGTGTAATTTGATGTGAAAAAAAAATTAATGTTTCAAAATGACTCAATAGCGCCACCTCAAAGTTCAAAATACATTACGGCAATGACAGACCTTTTTCATCGTAGACAAATGAAATTTGGTAGAACCATAGAACATGTCAAGACAAGTAAAAAATTATATTATGACCCACCTAAAACCCTACAGGAGTCGGCCATTGTGGGCGGAAACCCATTTTTTTTGGAAATTTTAACGTTCACGTTTGGATTTTTTACGCACGTGTTTTCATCAAGAAACTTATAAATTGGTCAAAATGAACTAGACCCATGTGGGATTAAAGATGACTCATTTGGATTTTTCTAAGTCAATAAAATGTGGGGCGTGGTCAGCCTGCTAATAAAAAAGCAATTTTTTTTACTTTTAAAAGCGCGCGTAACTCAACATGCAGGGTCCTATTTCCCGGCTTAATATACGTTTTGTTCAAAATGTTGAAACTGAACGCACGGACATACATTATATAAGTCAGATATTACATTGCTCCACAGCGCCCCTTGAACTTGATTTTCATGGGCCTATGGGAGCCCAACTCGGAAAAAAGTCGACCCTAAAAATCTCAAACTCAGGTCAAAAATTGAACATGTCGGGACATGACAAAAATGATATTATGGCCCCGCCCTAAAATGTACAGGAAGTCGGCCATATTGGATCAAAACCCGGGAACGACAAAAGCGCACACCCTCACATTCAGGACATCTCCTCGCACAGTTTTCATCACAAACACTTCAAATTTGGCCAAAACCCACTAAAACCCATGTGAGATTAAAGATCATCAATTATATTTGAATATGACTTTGGGTGTGGTCATGGTGAATTTTATACAAATAGAAAATTTTTGGAATATTTTCAATAAATATTTCTCTTTGACACATTTTTTGTTGGGGGCAAAAAACGCTAATACAGTGTTTATGCACATTTGGGAGCTGAACACAATGATATGCAAATCATGGTGTGTTATCTCACAATTGACTCTCTAGCGCCCTCTTCAAATTTCATTTTCAAAAATTCATAGAAGACAATCGATTTGTCGTGGGACTTGTGAAAAAAATTCACAGGGGCCTTATTTGTGATGGGCCACAATGTGAGAAAGTCACATGACTGTAGCTTTTATGGTTTAGGAGAAAAATAATGGTTCAAAAATGAGTTTCCGTTATTCTTCTTCTTCTTTATTATTTTGGTCCAGGCCATTTTTGACCCCCCTGAACATTAACGAAAAAACACTTTTATTGGACCCAAAATTGAAGGTTGGTGAAAAATTTGTTATTTTGAAGTTTGTTAGCAAAAAATATTCAAAAATGACACGCTAGCGCCCCCTTACAAACCACCATTCATTTTTTGGCAAAGTTTCTCATAGACATGTAAAATTTGGGACATCCACCCACCTTTCAATACTGAACAAAAAAGCCAATGACAACATCCTCTATCTACAACTATGTTACCGTGGTAACGTCATAAATGTGTCATTGAAATGAATGGGGGTTCAGAGTACTGGACTTTGTTGCCGACTAAATAGATGCTCTGCACTAATCCAACTGTGACCTAAATGTCAAGGTTGGTGAAAAAATGTGTAATTTGATGTGCAAAAAAATTAATGTTGCAAAATGACTCAATAGCGCCACCTCAAAGTTCAAAATACATTACGGCCATGACAGACCTTTTCATCATAGAAAAATGAAATTTGGTAGAAACCATAGAACATGTCAAGACAAGTAAAAAATTATATTATGACCCCACCCTAAACCCTACAGGAAAGTCGGCCATTGTGGGCGCGGAAACCCCATTTTTTTTGAAATTTTAACTCTCACGTTTGGGATTTTTAAGCCATGGATTTTAATTTAAAAAAATTGAAAATTGGACAAAGTGAACTAGACCCATGTGGGATTAAAAGCCACTCCCTTAAATTTTTTCTAAGTGATAAAATGTGGGTGTAGCCCAACATGCAAAGAAAAATGGCGTTTTTTTTCAAGTATTAAATTGCACCTAACGCAAACATGCAGTGTCCTGCTACCGGCATTAATATACATTTTGGTCACAATGTTCATCTGAACCCTAATGATATACAGTTTACATAGATGAGACAATCCAGTGCTCACAGCGCGCCCCCTGGAAATTTTGAATTGGACTCACAAAAATTTTACTTTTTCAAAAACATTTGAAATTTGGCATGGACATCCCTATTCCCATACTGAACAAAAAAAGCCAAAGAGCACATACCTCTATTTGTAAGTGTGTTGCCATGGCAACGACCGAGACATTTCTCATTGAAATACATGGTTTTGGTTAACTGGGATGAAAAAAAAAAAACACCTTTGTCATGGACCATCGAAATTTGGGTACACATATTCCACTCATCACACTGAACAAAAAAGCCAATGAAGACATACCTCTATATTCCTACCGTGCAGGTGTGAAAATGTCATAAATGCTCTCATTGGAATGAATGGAGTAGTATTACTCAGTCGCTGTTTTTGGTGGGAGGGGCGATGTAAGCGGGAACGAGAGGGCGCGAACTCCACGGTCCGCGTGAACCCCGCGGTCGCGTGAACCCCGCGGGTCGCAAGGGTGGCGAGGGCCTTTATCACTGCTTGCAGTTTTAATTATTATTATTATTCTTATTATTTTGTTGCCAAATTGAAGCCATTTTTGACCCCCTGAACGTTAACAAAAAGTCCATTTTATTTGGACCCAAAATTCAAGGTTGGTGAAAAATTTATTATTTTAATGTGCAAAAAAATTCACATATCAAATTGACTCAATAGCGCCACCTCAAAAATCAAAATACATTACGGCAATGAGAGACCTTTTTCATCGTAGACAATCGAAATTTTGGTAGAACCATAGAACATGTCAAGACAAGTAAACAATTGTATTATGACCCCCACCCTAAACCCTACAGGAAGTCCGCCATTGTGGGCGAGGAACCCCATTTTTTTGACATTTTAACTCTCACGTTTGGATTTTTTACGCAATGGATTTCTATTCTAGAAACTTGAAAATTGGTCAAAATGAAACTACACCCATGTGGGATTAAAGTTCACTGTCTTGGATTTTTTTTTTACGTCATAAAATGTGGGTGTGGCCACCTGCAAAAAAAAAAAAGCATTTTTTTGACGTTTTAAATGCCAATAACTGAGACATGCAGCGTCCTATTTCCCGGCATTAATATACGTTTTGTTGAAAATCTTGATCTGAATGCAATGACATACAATTTAACATAAGTCAGACATTACATTGCTCCACAGCGCCCCCTTTGAACTTTTGAATGGGACTAAAAAAAATTACTTTGTCAAAAACATTTGAAATTTGACATGGAAATCTGGCTTCACATACTGAACAAAAAAGCCAATGAGAACATACCTCTATTTGTAAACTATGTTTACCATGGTAACATCATAAATGTGTCATTGAAATGAATGGGGTTCAGAGTACTGGACTTTGTTTTAGACTAAATAGATGCTCTGCACTAATCCAACTATGACCCAAAATTCAAAGTTGGTGAAAAAAATGTGTAATTTTGATGTGCAAAAAAAAATTAATGTTTCAAAATGACTCCATAGCGCCACCTCCAAGTTCAAAATACATTACGGCAATGACAGACCTTTTCCATCGTAGACAAATGAAATTTGGTAGAACCATAGAACATGTCAAAACAAGTAAAAAAATTATATATGACCCCACCCCTAAACCCTACAGGAAGTCGGCCATTGTGGGTGGAAGCCCCATTTTTTGGAAATTTTAACTCTCACATTTGAATTTTTTACGCAATGGATTTTCATTCTAGAAACTTGGAAATTGGTCAAAATGAAAATAAACCCATGTGGGATTTGAGGCCAATGTCTTGAATTTTTTTATGTTATAAAAATGTGGGCGTGGTCAGCCTGCTAAGAAAAAAGCCCTTTTTTGAAATTTTAAATTGCGCATAACACAAAAATGCAGGGTCCTATTTTCCGGCTTTAATATACGTTTTGTTCAAAAGGTTAAACTGAATGCAAGAACATACAATTTACATAAGTCAGACATTACATTGCTCCACAGCGCCCCCTTGAACTTTTGAATGAGACTGAAAAAAATTACTTTGTCATAAAACATTTGAAATTTGACATGGACATCTGGCTTGATATATACTGAACAAAAAAGCCAATAAGAACATACCTCTATCTACCAACTATGGTTACCGTGGGTAACATCATAAATGTGTCATTGAAATGAATGGGGTTCAGAGTACTGGACTTTGTTGTCGACTAAATAGATGCTCTGCACTAATCCAACTATGACCCAAAATTCAAGGTTGGTGAAAAATGTTGTATTTTGATGTGAAAAAAAATTAATGTTTCAAAATTACTCCATAGCGCCACCTCAAATTTCAAAATACATTACGGCAATGAGAGACCTTTTTCATCGTAGACAAATGAAATTTGGTAGAACCATAGAACATGTCAAGACAAGTAAAAAAATTATATTATGACCCCACCCTAAACCCTACAGGAAGTCGGCCATTGTGGGCGGAACACAATTTTTTTGAAATTTTAACTCTCACGTTTGGATTTTTTTACGCCATGGATTTTCATTCAACAAACTTGCAAATTGGTCTAAATAAACTAGACCCATGTGGGATTAAAGGCAACTCACTTGGATTTTTCTAAGTCATAAAATGTGGGCGTGGCCAACATGCGAAGAAAAACTGCGTTTTTTGAATTATTGAATTGCACCTAACTCAAACATGCAATGTCCTGTTAACCGGCATTAATATACATTTTGGTCACAATGTTCATCTGAATGTAATGATATACAGTTTACATAGCTGAGACAATCCATTGCTCCACAGCGCCCCCTTGAAATTTTGAATTGAACCCCAAAAAATTTACTTTTTCAAAAAACATTTGAAATTTGGCATGGACATCCCTATTCCCATACTGAACAAAAACGCCAATGAGAACATACCTCTATTTGCAAGTGCGTTGCCACGGCAACGACCGACATTTCTCTTTGAAATACATGGGTTTTGGTTAACTGGGATGAAAAAAAATCACTTTGTCATAGATCATCAAAATTTGGTACACATATTCCACTCATCATACTGAACAAAAAAGCCAATGAAGACATACCTCTATTTCCAACCGTGTAGGCGTGAAAATGTCATAAATGCTCTCATTGGAATGAATGGAGTAGTATTACTCAGTCGCTGTTTTTGGTGGGAGGGGCGATGTAAGCGGGAACGAGAAGCGGGAACGAGAGAAGCGGGAACGAGAAGCGGGGAACGAGAAGCGGGAACGAGAAGCGGGAACGAGAAGCGCGAACTCCGCGGTGGCGTGTACCCCGCGGTCGCAAGGGTGGCGAGGGCCTTTATCACTGCTTGCAGTTTTAATTATAATTTTAATGCTACAAATAAGTTCAATGTTTAAACTTTTATATACTGTACTTTTCAGACTATAAATCACTCTTTTTTCCATAGTTTGGACATACTCAGATGCAATTTATGTGAAATATATTTTTTTTTTTCTCATTATTATGCATTTTTTTTTGGCTCGTGCGACTTATTCTCCAGAAAATACAGTAATTGCATTTGTTTAAGTGCAAATTACTTGAGTCTAGTCTAGGTTTGTTCTGCACATTCAGGTGATATAAAGGTTTATGTTTGTTACCGATTATCACAATTATTTAAAATGACGCAACGCACGAAACAACTGCCGTCAACCATTTTTATCACAATAAACCATATTTCTGTCTATTGTCCCATCCCTCGTTCTCAGTTTTCTGTTTTTCTTCTCTTGTAAATGCTGGTCCTGGGTTTTGAGTTTCCGTAATGGACCTTTAATAGTGGATTATATATTATTTGATCAAAAACTATTAACAAATGTGAGCACAATTACCCCCAAATACCCCCAAATCTACTAAATGCTATTCAGATTCTAGCAGCGTGTCGGACTTAACCTAAAGATTGTGTGGAATGTCTTGGCTGTTTTCTTAAGGTTTAGACAAATCTCAGTTTCTTTTTCGTATCTCGTCACTAACATAAAGCGTATTAACTGTTAGGATGTGCTCCTCTTCCCTCTGACCTTCTCTTCTTCTGGCCTGTGTAATATCTTATTAACCCTAGCCGAGCCTTATTGATGCTGCGGTCACGCTTTAGCACACGGGTCACACTGATCCCCCACAATCCCCCACAATCCCCCGAGGAGCCAAGAAGAAGCATCATTAACCACAGAACAGGACAGTGAAGGAATATGTCTCAGGCCAGGGCCCGGTGTGGCGCTGGGTGGTTCTGAGGTGGTTCTGAGGTGGTTCTGTGGTGGATCTAGTGTGGCGCTGGGGGGTTCTGAGGTGGTTCTAAGGTGGTTCTGAGGTGGTTCTGTGGTGGTTCTGAGGTGGTTCTGTGGTGGTTCTGTGGTGGTTCTGAGGTGGTTCTGTTGGTGTGATAAGGCTTGTTCTGGGTGGTTCTGTACCGCTGGGGCAGTTTGTGTGGTGGTCTGTTGCAGTCTAGGGTTCTGTGATGGTTCTGGTGTGGTGTAGGTGGTTCTGTGATGGTGCTGGGTGGTTCAGGATGGTTCTGTGGTGGTTCTGTTCTGTGTTTTAGTCGGTTCTAGGTGTTTCTGTACCGCTGGACGGTTCTGTTGTGGTTCTGTTGTGGTTCTGTTGTGGCGTAGGTGGTTCTGTGATGGTTCTGGCGTGGTGCTGGGTGGTTCTGGGCAGTTCTATTGTGGTTCTGTTGTGGTCTAGGTGGTTCTGAGGTGGTTATGTGGTGGTTCTGAGGTGGTTCTGGATGGTTCTGTGGTGGTTCTGTTCTGTGTTTTAGCCGGTTCTAGGTGCTTCTGTACCGCTGGGCGGTTCTGATGTGGTTCTGTTGTGGTGTAGGTGGTTCTGTGATGGTTCTGGTGTGTGTGGTTCTCTGGGTGGTGTGGTGGTTCTGGGTGGTTCTGTGGTGGTTCTGAGGTGGTTCTGAGGTGGTTCTGTGATGGTTCTGGTGTGGTGCTAGGTGGTGCTGGGTGGTTCTGGATGGTTCTGTGGTGGTTCTGTTCTGTGTTTTAGCCGGTTCTAGGTGCTTCTGAACCGCTGGGCGGTCCTGATGTGGTTCTGTTGTGGTGTAGGTGGTTCTGTGATGGTTCTGGGTGGTTCTGGATGGTTCTGTTCTGTGTTGTTTGTTCTGTGTTTTAGCCGGTTCTAGGTGCTTCTGTACCGCTGGGCGGTTCTGTTGTGCTTACAGTGGAGGTTTGTGAATATTAGAGTCTTGTTTGCAGCTAAAAATAGCCGTGTCAGTTATGGAGGCGACCGGCTGGAAAGGACTTTTGGAGGACGGCCACCGATCGCAGCTGGGATCAGCGCCACGAGGCAGAAAAAACAATATCTCAAAACAATAAGAGAGTTCTGTGGGGAATAAATAATGTAAAGTGCGTCTTATGAAAGCGCTGACCTCTTCATATAAATGTTTTAACAGATGAAACGGGGAGGTTACTGATGTTAAATGAACGTCGAGGAAACTGGATTTAAAATGTGAAGTGAAAGCTGGAGGAAGTGTCTAGGGAGGTGGAAGTCTGGACATCAGAGCTTTAATGAACTTTCATTGATTTACCTGTTTGACTTGTCCCTCATACTTTTCTAAAGCTGTGTCCTGAGGGACGGGTCGTGCTGAGAGGCCCTGTGTGTGGCACTGTCGTCAGCCTGTCCCAGGGCAGCTGTGGCTACAACAGAAACTTCACTTTGCTTCACTGTAAATGATTATGAGCATCTGGAAAAAAACACTATAAAACACTAATGCATTCTTATTTTTATGATTATTTTCTGTTTGAATCATCGACCACGAGGAGCCAGGAGAGTCACAGACGTGTAGCTGTTTATTTTCTCTTTTGTTTTATGTTTTTTATTTGTCAGACGGCCGCCGCATGTGTGTTTTTCTGGTTAATAAAACAAATGTCCAGGATAATCAGTCGTGTAGCTGTTTATTTGTGCTCTGTGGTATTTCATTTTGTCCTCGTCAGACAGGCACATTTCATGAACAGATCAGAGTTGTTCTGATTGGTCCGTGTCCGTTATGGCTGGTCGTGGAAACAGGACACGGTTTTTGTTCAGATTTGTAAAAGCGTGTGGTTCTGACGGGCCGGGCGATGTTCAGCTGCTCGTCTCTAACGCTCGCTGACAGGGCCCATTAACCACAGTGTAACGGGGGACGGGCTGTTTTTAGTAACACCCCGGACTCTTGTTGTTTTGCGGCCTCAGGTGAGACTTGTTTAAGCCGCTCGGTGATTCATAAAACACAATGAAAGCACCGATTTGTGGAGGCGAGATTAGAGCAGAGAGTCTGACCCGAGCAGCGGCAGAACCAGGCTCCGTGCACCAGTCCTATCTGTCCTCCACAGGCTCCTGCTGAGGTGGAAGTGCAGCAAACACTTTATTTTGTGCAGATAAACAAACACAGAGCTGCCCTTGTCGGTACAACTCAAGGACGACTCATCTGGGGAAACACTGCGGCTCCTGGACAGAATCATCTCACTGTGTTTTAGAAAAAGACACGAGTCCGGACGCCGCTGCCTCCATCCTGAGCAAAAACGTGAACTACTTTATACTAGAACTTCAGACGGTCTCCTCCTGGTTCTTCATGACGTGATCGATCCAAATTATGAGCAAAAATAAACCCAGTGACATAACGAGCCCCTCCTCGTGTTAAAAAATATCACTGTTTTCAATTATTTCTACAGCGACAGTCGTAAAATGTTTCAAATCATGGAGGAATTTCTCTGCCTGAAACTCATGAAGTAATAATGTAATAATAATAATCTCCTGTACCTCAGAGCGGAATGTACACGAAAAAAAAACTACAAAATACTATGAAAAAAGAATAAACTGAATAAACAGTGACACCACTTCAGGAGAGTCTGACTCGTCTCTTTTGGTGTTAAAAAATACAACATGTGCTACGAGAAATTAATACATAAATAAATAAATAAATTAATAAATACTTCAATCACCCAGCTCTGGTTACTCCCTCTCTCCTCTCTCCTCTCTCCTCTCTCCTCTCTCCTCTCTCCTCTCTCCTCTCTCTCTCCTCTCCTCTCTCCTCTCCTCTCTCCTCTCTCCTCTCTCCTCTCTCCTCTCTCCTCTCTCCTCTCTTCTCTCTCTCTCTCTCTCTCTCCCGGCCACTCACCCTCTCTCTCTCTCCTCTCTCCTCTCTCTCCTCTCTCCTCTCTCTCTCTCTCTCTCTCTCTCTCTCTCCTCTCTCCTCTCTCCTCACTCTCTCTCCCTCTCTCCTCTCTCTCTCTCTCCCCTCTCTCCTCTCCTCTCTCTCTCTCTCCTCTCTCTCTCTCCTCTCTCTCTCTCCTCTCTCTCTCTCGCCCTCCTCTCCTCTCTCTCTCTCTCCTCTCTCTCCCGGTCACTCCTCTCCCTCTCTCCCCGTTCACTCACCTCCCTCTCTCCTCTCTCCTCTCTCCTCTCCTCTCTCCTGGTCACTCACCCTCCCTCTCTCCTCTCTCCTCTCTCCTCTCTCCTCTCCTCTCTCTCTCCTCCTCTCCTCTCCCTCCTCTCCTCTCTCTCTCTCTCCTCTCTCCTCCTCTCCTCTCTCCTCTCTCTCTCTCTCCTCTCTCTCTCTCTCCTCTCCTGTCACTCACCTCCCTCTCTCCTCTCTCTCTTCTCTCCTCTCTCCTCTCTCCTCTCTCTCCTCTCCTCTCTCCCGTTCACTCACCTCCCTCTCTCCTCTCTCCTCTCTCTCCTCTCTCCCGTTCACTCACCTCCCTCTCTCCTCTCTCCTCCTCCTCCAGATCAGATCCTGCACCACTCGTCCGCAGACGTGTGGCCTCACTCGTACGTGTCCCAGGGCCTGTACTGTCTCTCCTCGTCCGACGCCTGGGACCCCATCACCAGCCAGCCGTCGGGCGTGGCCTCCCCCGCAGCCAGCTCCTACATCATGGCCGGAGGTACGCGCCGCTCGAGGAGGAGACGCTTCAAGTGTCTGATGTTCTGTTAAATACATGTCATAGAGTTAAAAGTATAATATGTCACTTTTCTGAAGGGTAGACCACAGGTTTTACTTTAAATTAAACTGATTTATCTGGCATTTATTCAGTTACAGGTGTTTTTATTGCTCAAAAATACCTTGAAAATGAAAGTTTAAAGCCAACAACTTCCCCACAGAGACAAGACAACAGAGGTTCTGCCACACATTTAGATTTCAGCAGGATTATGTCATGGTTTCCACAGTTTCCTGACGTCTTGAAGGGCTCAGTGAGATGAGATTTACTCCATATTTCAGTCCTTCACTTGTGCTGTCGTTCTCAGGAGGCAGCGGAGCGTGTGGGACTCCGGGCGACGGCTTCGAGGGGACGGTCAACAGTTTCCTGACTCAACATCAGGCTCATCTCGTCCTGCAGCAGCAAACGCAGCTCCAACAACTCCAACAGCTGCACCAGTACCAACAACAGCAGCTACTACAGCAGCTACAGCAGCAACAGGTCAGTTTAGAGTCTTTATGTCTTTATGGGGTCCAGACTTTGTTCACCGCAGACTGAATATTGTACCTTTAAAACGACTTGGAGGATGATTTTTAGGTCCGTGTCACAATGCAGTGTGATGTTATTCAGGTTATAGAGCTAGAATCTCTTGAGTTTGTAGTAAAACAAACTTCCTGCACAATTGGCCCAGTTTAGGAGGAGGCGTGAGGACCAACAAAAATTGGTCTGAGGGCCACATTTGGTCCACGGGCCGTAGTTTGGACAGCCCTGCTCTAGAGTCTCCAGTAACTGCACCAGCTACAGCAACAACTACAGCACCAACAGGTCACTAGAGTCTATACATGACTATAATTATATCACACGTCGCTCCGTATGTCGATATTTGTCTATAATCATCACACGACAGGTCACTCTATCATCTGTCTGTCACTAACCATAACAGAACTGGTGTTAAATTACTATCTACAGCAGAAAAAGGTGCAGGGAAAACAAAATCACTTCATCTTTTCAGTTTGATTTAGTCTAATTAAAAACTCTTTAAGGTCTGAGCACATTATAGCCCATCATAGCTCGCCTAGACTTTTTTTTTCTTTTTTTAGCCATAAAAATCATGTTAAAGGACGTCTTTTTTTTCACACAACTTCCTCTATTTTACATTTCCATCCTTATTTTTCCTTTGACGCATCAAATAACTGACTGGGAGAATCTCGGCGGCTCCTGCGCTCTGATTGGTCGTCTTCTCCTGCGCTCTGATTGGTCGTCTTCGAGGGCGACGTTAGCACATTACCGTAATGACAGTGACATATTTAAAGAGCCTCGTGCCTCTAGTTTGAGACGCACTTTGAGTTTACATGAGGCACAGTTGGTTGCGGAGTTATGTTAATGGAAAGTCCAAAACCGCGAGTCTATCGGCGGCGAGAGCATCCGACGCTGTAGAGTTAAGCAGAACAGACAGACTTTTATACATTTATCCATGTTTTTTGTCTTATCCGGGGCCGGGTCGCGGGGGCAGCAGTCTAAGCATTGACTCCCAGACTTCCCTCACCCCAGACACGTCCTCCAGCTCCTCCAGTGGGACCTCAAGGCGTCCCCAGCCCAGAAACATAGTCCCTCCACCTTGTCCTGCGTCTTTTCATAACAGCAGTTTAAATAAATAAAACAAAGGTAAAATGATTTCTCCGTAGTCTCTCGTCTGTTCCAAGCCTCACGTTTTTATAGACGGGCGACTGGCTGCAGACCTCTCCGTCAAAAAGACCCGAAATGCGACGTGATGTAACAAAAATAAACCCACGTACAAACATCGACAGCAGTGACAGTAACAAAGAGACGCTCTTTTAGTAAAACCAAACTCGGTTTTATGCACAAATGTGTTAGAACTTGTGCTGCAGAAAGACATTTCATAAAACAATGATCACATGAGAGTAAATATGAAGTAAAACCTGGTACAAATCCATACACACCGACACGACACAAGATCTATACTGTGTTTAAAAAGCCGTCTGTCTCTCCCAGCCCTTTTCTGTTTGTTATTACTCTCATCTTTCACCTCATGTCACAAACCCACGGCAGCTGGATCGATCACGTTTCTGTGACAAATGAGTTAATCTGCCCTCCTCCGTCTTTTATTCACGCACAACAGACAGATTCCTCGAAATGTTGAGTGCGTCTCAGTCCCGTCCTGGTCTTAATATGCAGACGGCGCGGTTTAAATCATTAGCGGGAGGATTTTTGTACAAATGAATGAAGTGAGGCTGAACTGTGACACAGGGAGACGGAGGTTCGGGCTGACGCTGAGCTCGTTAAATACAGCAGGCTTATGAAATAATAACTGCAAAAGGTCATCCGCGGTGTCTCAGAGAAGAGGCTGCAGCGCAAATGAGAACCACCACAGAGCCCTATGCATTGTGGGTAATATATTTTTCACTCTGTCTTCTCTTCAGTGGGTTTTAAAGTGACACGACCGGGCTCATGTTTTTTCTGATTGTGACTTGGTTTGATGAGATATTATTATTATTATAAATATTTAACATCGTTTTACATCGGTTAAGTGGCAGTTTGTGGGGGAAAAGTTGACAAGAAAAGTATAAAAATACAGGAAGTGAAAAATACTGCTACATGTCATGAACTCAAAACATTCCAACAAAAATGCAAGGATAATTTAACATTTTTCTGACAGTTTAAATCTTCATTTAACAAAATATAATGAAGCTGTTGTGAATTGAAGCACTTGTGAGTTGAGGCTCTTGTGCGTTGAGGCTCTTGTGAGTTGAGGCTCTTGTGAGTTGAAGCTCTTGTGAGTTGAAGCTCTTGTGAGTTGAAGCTGTTGTGAGTTGAGGCTCTTGTGCGTTGAGGCTCTTGTGAGTTGAAGCTCTTGTGAGTTGAAGCTCTTGTGAGTTGAGGCTCTTGTGCGTTGAAGCTGTTGTGAGTTGAAGCTCTTGTGAGTTGAGGCTCTTGTGCGTTGAAGCTCTTGTGAGTTGAGGCTCTTGTGCGTTGAGCGTGCTCACTGGACACTTTGTGCAGAGCCTTGTTTGTCTTGTGTGAAGCTCATTGTTTGAGTTGGGCAGCAGGAGAAGCTGTATTTGAAGCTCTGTGAGTTGAGACTCTTTGAGTTGAAGCTTGAAAATGTCAGGAGCCCAGGGGAGGCTCTTGTGAGATTGTGCGTTGAGCAAAGGCTCTTGTGAGTTGAAGCCAGTGGGTGAAGCTGTGAGTTTGAGTTGAATAGGAACATTTTCAAAGCCGGAAACACTCTTGAGTTGTTCTGCAGACGAATCATTTCAGCAGAGTCTGAGACGAGGGGCACAAAGAAACAGGACAAATATCCACCTTTTCCTTGTTAACGCTCTTAGTAAAAGTCTCTGTGTTAAGACAATCGTTTTACTGTGACTCATTTTGTGAGTTGAGGAGGCTTTAGTAGATCCAATTAAAGTGTTTTTTTTTTTTTTTGGCACGATGGCTTGGCATTTCTGAAGCAATTTCAGTGAATATGTCAGATATAAGGGGAAGATATACTCTGGTTTTTTAATAACTCAGCCGGAAACACTCGAGTTAATCAGCGGATAAAGATAAATTACAAAAGAAAACAGGCTGTGCACTGTCTCTTAATAAAGAACAAAGACTTAAAACATAATGAACACACAGTTTATTAAGAATGATTCAGATGGCTGAGTAATTACTTAATTAAGGCCTGGTTTAACTCCTCCTTAACCCCTTAAAGCACTTGTGTCAAACTGAAGGCCCATGGGCCAAATGTGACCCACCAGGTCATTTTATGTGGCCCGTGACAAGGTAAAGAGACCCTTACACAGTTCAAACTGAAGGCCCATTTTTTGACCCACCAGGTCATTTTATGTGGCCCGTGATCTATGAGATATCTATGCAAATCCATGTGTAATATTTGTAACTTGAATAAGTAATAAATATAGAAATGGTTAATTAACGAGATTGAAAAGTAGTTGCATTTATTTTACATGACATTTGGTTACATTTAGTTACACCTGGCTCCATTTAAGTCTGAGTTTGACACCACAGTCTTAAATAATCCACGTCACGCTGTTTTCTGATCGATGCTGTTTCCTCGTCACAAACAGACCTGGAGTTGTGTTTTGTTTCATTCACACGTTTACCACAAAAACCTGCAGATTTAGGCTGAGTTCTTCTGTCAGACTGGAAACACTCTGTTCCACCTTGTGATGTCATGGCGTGGTAATACAGGAAGTGCTCCACTGTGTTTGTAAACTCCATACACCTTCACTAGAATCATTTGGATCATTTCAGTCCTGTATTTGCCACTTATCTCGACTGAAGTAAAGGTAAAAAAGGTAGATTTTAACTTGAAAACTACCACTTCATGATTATTAACACGTGAAAGAAACAAAACACGTCTCCAGGTGCAGTTTGTTGATGGAGCAACATTAAAACACGTCTTGAAGCTCATAAGAGTCCATTTTGTTTAATATAGGACCTTTAAATAAGTATTGTATTTTCTAGATTACGTCGCTCTGGAGTAGAAGTCGCACCCTGACACTTAGTCTGGAAAATAGGGTAGTTACTAACCCGAAACATTCTTAATAAACCCTTTGTTCATTATTATATAAATACTTTGAAAATGTTCATTATACAATTATATGTTAAATGTGTTAAGTCTAAATCCATAAGTAAAATGTGCCAATATAACCCAGAAAACATGGAAGTAAAAATAGACTCTGTGGGACCAAAAAGAGCCTTGAACTTTGAATCTGGAGGTTTTATGTGAGTCTATAATATAAAAAGTGGGTCGTTCTATTTATCTCCACCCAGGGCTAATGCTGCGCTTCAACAGTTTGAGGAATGTCTCTGCAGCCTCCCCGTTTCTGCCCGATTCTGGGTCACAAACTGCGTCTGGTTTGAGTGTGACGTGGGCGAAGGGCTGGGCGATACGGGAGAAGAAGAATCATGAAAAAAGATCATTTTCTCCATATTGATGGATCTGGATTTTTGATTTGTTCTTGTTAAAACATGGACAGGTGGAGCTCAGGCACAGAGCAGGTGTCAGGGTCGTGTTGATAGGACCAGTTATTCCAGACAAATCCACATTTAAAGTTTGGACGGAGTTAAGTCTAAAAACTTGTGCAAACACGTGTCACGTCCTGCACTGAGTCAGGTCTTAAGTTTCTCTCATTAAAGGCGAGAAAACAGCCACTTTCTGTCACTTAGATTTTAACGAGAAGAACCAGAGAAAGAGGAGAAAAGGTGAAGAGCTGGAGCAGAGAGAAGAGGAAGAGGAGGAGGACAGGACAGCACACAGAGACAGAGACACAGAGACAGAGACACAGAGAGAGACACACAGAGACAGAGAGACACACAGAGAGACACAGAGACACAGAGACACACAGAGACACACAAAGACACACAAAGAGACACAAAGAGACACAGAGACACACAAAGACACACAGAGACACACAGAGACACACAAAGACACACAGAGACACACAGAGACACACAAAGACACACAGAGACACACAGAGACACACAAAGACACACAGAGAGACAGAGACACACAGAGACAGAGAGACAGAGACACACAGAGACACACAGAGACACACAGAGACACACAGAGACACAGAGAGACAGAGACACACAGAGACACAGTGGGCAGGACAGGACCGACACACAGAGAGACACACAGAGACACAGAGAGACAGAGACACACAGAGACACAGAGACACACAGAGACACACAGAGACACAGAGACACACAGAGACACACAGAGACACAGAGAGACAGAGACACACAGAGACAGAGACACACACAGAGACACAGAGACACACAGAGAGAGACACTCAGAGAGACACAGAGACACACAGGGGCAGTGGCTTCTCTTCAGTGCGACACTTTCTGCTGCAGATTTGGCTGTAGACTATAATGCACTTGCTTTGTCACTGAGAAGGACCAAAGTTTGGATAGTGACCTGTCAAACTTTTGATTCCTTGTGTTTGTGTTGATGGGGCAGGGGCCGATGGCACAGACCGTCCGTCTCACTTCTGTCAGTCTGTCCCAGGGCAGAGCCGGTGACGAGCTGCACAAAAAAACTAAAGTGTCTCAGACTGATCAGAAACACTTTCTATCTGAAGTATTTGTCGCAGCTCTGTGCCCTTTTACCCGAGGTCATTTTGCAGTACTACAGAACTGATGTGTACTTGTGTGTTTTTCTGCAGATGCACAGTGCCTCCGCCTCACTGCAGGCCACGCCCAACAGCACCATCCACAGCCTGGGCCCGCCCACGCACCCGCGCCTCGCCGACCTGTGGGGGGCAGCGCAGGTCGAGCCGCATCAGGTGAGAGCGTCCGAAACAAGGGGCATTTAGGGAGGGGGCACAGGTAGTTTATTCTAATGCTTTGGAATTGATTTTTTGAGTCTTTTCCTGTAATAAAGTAAAATTAGTTTTGTTGTATTAAACTAATAGTGGTGCATGTTCATATATTAATGTTTTTAGCTCACAGCCTCGAGCTCAATCCATCACCGAGAGCAGACGTTAGATTACAGACGCCGCTGTAATCCTCACCTCCTCATCTCTTTGTAATGACAGTGTTACACCTTTAATACAGCGACGAGGATCATAAATCACAGGCTCTGATCCTCGAGCCTCGTCTCAGCGCCGCAGAAAAGCCCCTTTTACCGGAGAAATAACGGCGCCTCTGCTTTGTATCTCACGGCTCAGTGGACACATGTAGCGCACAGGAGGAGGAGGAGGACAGGTAGGAGGGTGGAGGTGCATGGAGCGCCCCCTGGAGTGTGCATGGGACACTGCCTGGAGAGGGGTAGCTGCCTGTGGGACAAAGATAAAACATAAGGGTCTATGAGAATGTTATAACCCAATAACTCACCAGATGGTTTCATTTATACGGCATGTTCGCTGAAAAAGCATGAAATGAGACGTTTAGGTTCAATACTGAGAGTTTCACTGTTCCAACGACGGGAAAAAACGACGGAACTGTTTATTATTTGTGGATAGTTAAAGTGGAACTAAACACTAAACCTCCTTTTTGATACTAAACCCTGTATATGGTGTTTTAATTTGATTATTTTTTTAGTGCAAACGAGGTAAATTTGCAGCTTTCTGGTCAAAAACATCTATATCTAAGTGTCTGCTGCCTCCACTGAGCACTGCCCTGAGTACTAGACCCCGCCCCTCCTTCCCCTTTAATCAGCAAACTGCCCTGCATGCCTCTTTCTCCTCTTTAGTCCTCCAGACCCCGCCCCCCCTTCTCCTCTCTCTCTCCTCTTTACTCCTCCAGACCCCGCCTTTCCTCCTCTCCTCTCTTTCTCCTCTTTCGTTCTCCAGACCCCGCCCCTCCTCCTCTCTCTTTCTCCTCTTTACTCCTCCAAACCCCGCCTTTCCTCCTCTCTCTTTCTCCTCTTTACTCCTCCAGACCCCACCCCTCCTCTCTCTCTTTCTCCTCTTTACTCCTCCTGACCCCACCTCTCCTCCTCTCTCTTTCTCTCTCTTTACTCCTCCAGACCCCGCCTTTCCTCCTCTCTCTTTCTCCTCTTTCGTTCTCCAGACCCCGCCCCTACTCCTCTCTCTCTTTCTCCTCTTTACTCTCCCAGACCCCACCTTCCTCCTCTCTCTTTCTCCTCTTTACTCCAGACCACGCCCCTCCTCCTCTCTCTTTCTCCTCTTTCGTTCTCCAGACCCCGCCCTTTCTCCTCTCTCTTTCTCCTCTTTACTCCTCCAGACCCCACCCCTCCTCCTCCTCTCTCTCTTTCTCCTCTTTACTCCTCCTGACCCCACCTCTCCTCCTCTCTCTTTCTCCTCTTTACTCCTCCAGACCACGCCCCTCCTCCTCTCTCTTTCTCCTCTTTCGTTCTCCAGACCCCGCCTTTCCTCCTCTCTCTTTCTCCTCTTTACTCCTCCAGACCCCACCTCTCCTCCTCTCTCTTTTTCTCCCCTTTACTCCTCCAGACCACGCCCCTCCTCCTCTCTCTTTCTCCTCTTTCGTTCTCCAGGTTTTGCCCCGTTCCGTAGCTGTATTTGTCCTGTAGTTGTGGGCAGAGTTCCTGTGTTTAGTCCCACTTTACTCTTTATATTTCAAAGATCATTTTAATAGATTTTAATATTTTCTGCTTAACAAAACGACAAAACCCTGTGACTGCACCTCCGCATGTCGACTGGAGAAGCATGAAACTGAGGCATTTGAACTTAACCAGAGCAGCTTGAGACTCTTTCAGAGCCAACATGGTATTTTTATCCCTCTTTCTTCTTCAAGTTTTTGTTGGGTAAAGTCTTAAACAGTTTCCGGCGCCTGGAGCGACTGTCGAGAAACAATACGAGGACAATTTACACTTTGAGTAATGACTTAAAGGAGACATATTATGCAAATTCAGCTTTAATGAGCTTTGAAACTTGTTAAAACTTGCCTCCTCATCATTAGTCCACTCAGAGTCGTGTTCTGATTCATTCATGAAAGTTTGAGTAATGCTGTAATTGTCCTGCATTTGACGCTTGATGCTCAGAAAATTCCTGTTTTCACCTACCCCCTATCCACGCCCACAGCTCTGTACTTAGTGATCTGTGCAAAAAAGACCAATATAATAATGATAATACAGTTTACAATGAACAAAAAGTAAAATGTACAGATCTACTTATGTTGTGGTCACATACTTAAGTACTTAAAAACTGCAAAATATGTCTTCTTTAATATTTATCTTAATTAAATCTAATTAAAGTCGACCATGACTGAATGCATCTTGTAAAGCATGTCTCCCCCATAATGAAGTTGTTCTTAAAGGTCCTATATGACACAAAACCGACTCTTGTGAGGTTTAAGTCGTGTTTCAAAGCTGTTTCCTCCTCAAAAAACAGACCTGGAGTTGCACCTTGTGATGTCATGAAGTGGTAGTTTTCACGTTAACATCTCCTTTTACCTTTAGTTCAGTCGAGATACGTGGCAATTCCAGAGCTGAAATGATCCAAATGATTCTAGAAATGAAGGTGTGGAGTTAAAAAACACAGCGGAGCACTTCCTGTATCGCCACACGATGACATCACGAGGTGGAAGAGAAGAACTCAGGCTAAATCTGCAGGTTTGTGTGTGAAACAAAACGCTCCAGGTCTGTTTGTGACGAGGAAACAGTAGAACATAGATTATAAAATAGTGTAATACAGGTCCTTTAAAATCATTAGCATGTTAACGGCTCTGTTCCTGATTATTTTTCCTCTGTATTTGAGCAGAATTTGTCTTGCGCAGCACAGATATGTTACATAAGCAGCTCTTGAGGTCAAAATAAGTCCGCTGTGCTCTGTCTGCCTCTAATTATTAAGACTTTTCCTGTCCAAGAATCAGGAAATATGTGGTTAGCATGGGAGTTGTTGTTAGCAAACCTCCGCTGTGACCTCGGAAAGCTGCGAAAACTGCTTTTAAACTCATTGCCGTGAATAATGAACATGCTCTGAAGGCGTAAGGTAAGTGAGGAATAACTCGAGACCACTGCAAACTGTTTAAAATGAACGAGTTTTGTTTTTCGGTACAAATCATGACCTTTAAATGTGAACAAAATAATCCAGTCCTCTGCAGCCGACACGAGCGCAGCGCCACGTTTGAACAAAGGAGCGACCTTGTGCACGCTCGAGTGAAGCGCGAACGCACAGGGCTTTACCGCACCTGCTCTTTACGGTTTACTCTCAAACAACCCAGAGACATCTCGTCGTCAACGGCAACCGGTCGCTTCGTTTGAATGTTGTCTCTTTTCGCGCTGAGAAAACAATGCGCTCCTCCAGCTCATTAACTGTATTACGTTTCACAGACGACCTTCGGTTCAGCAGAGACGAGGCGAACACGGCTCCCACGCTCGAAGCACGAGAGGACGCTCGTTTCAATTTGCACAAAACGCTAAAGGCAACAGACGAAGCCAAACCGCCTACGCATCCATACAATCTATATCTGCGGAGTTCAGTGTAGGATTACAGCTCGCGCGGTCGTGGGAAGTGACGATAGTAATGCTCCATCTTCGCCCTCTACTTCTGAATTATTTATTTGATACAGACAGAGTGATTAACAACATTAACATCAACTGTATCTATTGTTTTGTCTTAAAAAAAGAACCTGAACACCTGCTTAAAAAAAGAACCTGAACACCTCCGAGATAAACCAGGGACCTACCTAGGAGGTGGTCCCTGGTTTATCTCGGAGGTTATGTTTGAAAAATAACCCACGAAGAGTCAGCTTTATTTTTTACATTATTCTCTCTGTTTCTTGTCTGTAAAACCCCTCACCACACATTTTATACACTTTTCTCACACAGGCATTAACATTTTCTCACATTTCTCTCAAAGTTCAAACCTTCGTTCGGTGCCTTTGTCGGTTTGTCGAAACGTTTCATCGACATTGTGGGTTTTGTCGGGGAGAAAACTTGCAAACATACAGCACTTCAGAGTCACACTGATCCAACATTTATGTAAATTTGTCTGACACATTCTGTACTGTACAGGAGACACGGAGGAGACTGATGGACAATGGTCTACAGTCCCTCAGCCAATCAGGACGCAGAACACAATGGTCTACAGTCCCTCAGCCAATCAGGACGCAGAACACAATGGTCTACAGTCTCTCAGCCAATCAGGACGCAGAACACAATGGTCTACAGTCCCTCAGCCAATCAGGACGCAGAACACAATGGTCTACAGTCCCTCAGCCAATCAGGACGCAGAACACAATGGTCTACAGTCCCTCAGCCAATCAGGACGCAGAACACAATGGTCTACAGTCCCTCAGCCAATCAGGACGCAGAACACAATGGTCTACAGTCCCTCAGCCAATCAGGACGCAGAACACAAGGTCTACAGTCCCTCAGCCAATCAGGACGCAGAACACAATGGTCTACAGTCTCTTGGCATGAAAAATTGCACAAAAAATCTGCGAAACATCGAGATCACGAAAGATGAACCATGATATAGTGAGGGACCATTGTCCTACATTTATACTCACTACCACTACTCACCGTATATTCCAGTAGACTTTCGAATAATATACTTACTACTCACCGTGTAATCCACTAAGTTTCCACTAATTTTTTTAAGGAAGTAACTACAAACTCAAATATGAATAAAATGAGTAAATTAGTCATATTAGTAAATTCTGCTACAGTTGTTATAAAACGATCGAACTGGGGACTGAACATCTAAACACGACGAGCAGTAAAAACATCCAGAAACACACAGACGTCTGCCACAGTACAAGTCTGTCACTGGACAAAAAGTTGTAGGAGTCAGTTCTGGTCAGATTCCTGCAGGAGACTGACTTATATCTATGAACTACACAAACGAACACACCTGTTTGTTTAGTGTGTGTTTGTTTCTACGGTTTGTGTTTGTTTTTACGGTTTGTGTTTGTTGACTCTTGTTGGTCTAATGAGCCGCACTGAGCCTCAACTGTGTCTGACTCGTGTTTTGCATAATCGTTCAGGCCCTTAGTGGCTGCTCGCGCGTCTATTAGCATCCGGGCTTGTTTTCTTTGTTTAGATTTAGGTCTGAGGATGGAGTTTCCTCTAAAATCTGACTCAGGCACAGCTCTCAGGGTGGTGTGGTTTATTACGGCTCATACTTGGACGACAGAGATTACACATCGCCAAAAAATAATGTTAAAGAGTAAACACGGGAGCAGTGCACACGCTATGATTTTTGTTTTATTTTACTCTTAAACCTCGTGTTGAATAGTGTTACAAACATTGAGGTGAGCTTGTTTCTCAACAGCAAAAGACAAAGTTTAAATGCAGATATTAGGCCGTGTCCAGCAGCAGTCGGGCCAGAACTGACGAAGCAGCGAAACGTCGTCACTCTCACGACGATTAGTGAAGTTGACAGGTTTAAACTTCGTCTTTTGCTCTGGATCAGACCTGGATGAACCTGCTGCTTCAGTCACAGGACACAGCTCTTCATCTTCAGGTTGAACAGAGTCTTTTAATCCATCTTTTCAGTGACTGCAGCATCTTTTAGTGACACTTTCTACCTTCCTGTGAACAGCTAACAGTACATCCTTTTATGACTTTGTACAGACATGGAAATAGGACCAGTCTTTTAAAGATAGTACCTTTCTCGAGTTATAAGTCCTGGAAAAACTCCCTTCAAACGTAACATGTGCTGCTGTTTGTACCTTCATTCGTCTGATCAGATAAACTTTCAACTCTACCTGGTCTATAATCTCCTCCTTCACAATTACAGTATTTAGTGTTTCCACTCGTTTAAAAATGGACTAAATGAAAACTCACAAGCTCTTAGTACAGTTTCTTTTTCACTACAGAGAAAGCTTTAGTGACGGACGAATGGAGCCTCGAGAAGCACTGACACCTCAGTCGCAATATCGTCTCAAATGGTTCGACGTGTCTGAGAAACACTGACCTCTAGTGGACAGATTTAACCATTGCAAACCCAAACACAACCCATGATTTGGGAACCAACAACTCTATTTTCTATTTTTTTAGAAGTCAAAAATAGTATATATTCTATTTTGAACATAAAAAAAATACAACAATTTATATATCACATGTTTTTATTAAGAAATATAAGTTTTGTGTGAACCATGGATCGCTTTTTTCCATTTGTAGATGCTAGCGAAAATGAAACAAATGCCAAAAGTCACCAAAAGTCGCAAAATCACCACTAACGTCACACAATTCTCTGCACTACCCAACATTTTTCAGAAATACTGGTGCATCTTTTATCCTGTAGCAGTTTAGCTCTTGTCAAACCACAGAAGTGCTGAACACTCTGAAGCTCTGAACCAATCACAGAGCAGAACATTCACTGAGCCAATGAAACGCTTCGATTCACTGAAGCGACTGACACGCAGAGCGAAGCAGGAGGGGGAGGGGCCGACACCTCGACACTTGGGTCACGTGAGCGGCTGCTACGAGACGAGAGGCAGAAAGAACGAGACGTGCTCCGGAGCTCCGCCTCTTTTGCCCGTCACTAGAAAACATGCTTTTCCAGCATTAACTAAATTTTGCCACGTAATAGTGTTTGTTTTTTATGAAGATAAAGATGCATTATATGTCACAGAATGCACACTTCTCCAACACTTTATGAAGATGTGAGTCTGGTCACTGTAGAATCTCCCAGAGTTCAGCTGGGCAGGACTGGACAGGTGGATTATCAGGGACATGGATGGTCTGTCTGTACCAAAACAAATATGTCTGCTTATAAGAGAAAAATAAAGAAAAAAACATCCCCCAGAGGACTGAAAAACATGTTTGGTTCTGGCTCGAGACGTGCCAGAGGGAGCGGGACCACAGATGTTTTTTTTGTCAGGTGGAGATTTTGGGGCAAGCTGAGTGGACAGATGGTGGATTGGTGTAGCGATGGGTGCAGACTTGTTGGAGAGGAGCAGGCGGGAGTCTGAGGGATTCAAAGAGCCGCAACGAAGAGGACGAGGAGATGGAAAAGGGTACTGAAAAAAAAACAAAAAACTTCGAAAAGAAGCAGGATAATTCAGAAAAAAATAAAAAAGCTGGTTTAAAAGGAGAAAGTAGTTATTTAGTGGAGGACTAATAATATGATCAAGGTTGGGGTTAAAATCCCATCCAGGCAAATAGTGTTGTTGATAGAGTGGTCAATAGCATGGTTTATAGGTGGCACGGGCAATTAAATACAATAACATGTGTTCCTATTATCGGGGCCAGAACAGTGGGGGGACAGCAGTATGAGAAGGGAATCCCACGAACTTGCCCCCTCACACAAAACGTCCAATAAAAGAGAATCAGGTGTGGACAACAAGGCGTTCCAGGCCAGTCAAGAGACATA
>JAIEZT010000971.1:0-26455 GCA_019594935.1 Periophthalmus modestus | reverse complement strand
TCCTGGTCAAGTCCTGGTCTAAGTCCTGGTTATAGTCCTGGATTAGTCCTGGTTTGGACGCAATTTTAGTCCCGACCTAGTCCTGTTCTAGGTCCTTCTTTGGTCCTGGTTTAAAAACGATCTTGTCCTGGTTTAATCCTGGTTTAGTCCTGGTTTAGTCCCTGGTCTAGTCCTGGTTCAGTCCTGGTTTAGTCCTGTTTAAGTCCGGTTCAGTCCTGGTTTAGTCCTGGTTTAGTCCTGGGGGGGGGGTTTAGTCCTGGTTTAGTCCTGGTTCAGTCCTGGTTTTAGTCCTGGTTTAGTCCAGGGTCAGTCCAGTTCAGTCCTGTTTAGTCCTGGTTTAGTCTGGTTTAGTCCCTGGTTTAATCCGGGTTTAGTCCTGGTTTAATCCTGTTTTTTTTAGGCATTACCGACAGGTTTGACTGGTGTTGCGTAAGACCCCCTCGCTCGGTGCTTACACAGTGGTGTGTGTGTGTGTGAGGGGGGCTTCACATTCACCCTCGCTCCTGATTGGCTGTTTGGTTGCTATGAACGCTCTTTACAACAGTGTGTGGTTGATATATAAGTTTGTTCTGTGCAGCAGTAGCAGATTTTATTGCTAATATGTGACTATGATAAAGTAATATTGGTTTGTAATTGTCCAGTGGATTGTGTTTTTAACTGGACGCAGCTAAGAGTCGTTCCAGGAAGGATCCGATTTTTGATGAGTTTTCACACTTTTAATTCATCCTCCATTTTGTCGTGGATCAATACTTCCTCTTCCTGTCAGCTTCAGAGCAAGAGCCACAGCATTAAAGCAGCCATTAGTGAAGAACTGAACCAGGACTAAACCAGGACTAAACAAGGACTAAACCAGGACTCTGAACAAGGACTAAACAAGGACTGAACCAGGACTGAACCAGGACTAAACCAGGACTGAACAAGGACCTAAACAAGGACTGAACCAGGACCTAAACCAAGACTTAACCAGGAGTGAACCAGGGACTAAACCAGGACTAAACCTGGACTAAAGCAGGACTAAACCAGGACTAAAGCAGCACCGAACCAGGACTAAACCAGGACTAAACCAGGACTACAACCAGGATTTGTACCCAGGACTAAACAAAGGACGTGAACCAGGACTAAACCCAGACTAAAACAAGGACTGAACAAGGACTAAACAAGGACTGAACCAGGACTAAACCAGGAATGAACCAGGGACTAAACCAGGACTAAACCAGGACTAACCAGGACTGAACAAGGACTAACAAAGGACTGAACCAGGACTAAACCAGGACTTAACCAGGACTTAGTGAACCAGACTAATATCTAAAACCAGGACTAAACCTGGACTAAAGCAGCACCGAACCAGACTAAACCAGGACTAAACCAGGACCAAGTAAACCAGGATTTAACCAGGACTAAACAAGGACTGAACCAGGACCTAAACCAGGACTAAACATGGACTGAACCAGGACTAAACCAGGACTAAACCAAGGACTGAACCAGGACTGAACTAGGACTAAACCAGGACTGAACCAGGACTAAACCAGGACTAAATCAGGACTGACCCAGGACTGAACCAGGAATAAACCAGGACTAAACCAGGACTAAACCAGGGACTGAACCAGGACTGAACCAGGACTAAATCAGGACTGACCCAGGACTGAACCAGGACTAAACCAGGACTGAACCAGGACTGAACCAGACTGACCCAGGACTAAACCAGGACTGAACCCAGGTCTGAACCAGGACTTAACCAGGACTAAACAATGACTGACCCAGGACTGAACCAGGACTAAAACCAGGACTAAACCAGGACTGAACCAGGACTTAACAGGACTAAACCAGGACTAAACCAGGACTGAACCAGGACTAAACCAGGACTAAACCAAGGACTGAACCAGGACTGACCCAGGACTAAACCAGGACTGACCCAGACTGAGCCAGGACTAAACCAGGACTAAACAAGGACTGAACCAGACTACTAACCAGGACTGAACCAGGACTAAACAAGGAGTAAACCAGGACTGAACCAGACTAAACCAGGACTAAACCAGGACTGAACAAGGACTAAACAAGGACTGAACCAGGACTAAACCATGACTTAACCAGAAGTGAACCAGGACTAAACCAGGACTAAACCTGGACTAAAGCAGGACTAAAACCAGGACTAAAGTAGCACCGAACCAGGACTAAACCAGGACTAAACCAGGACTAAACCAGGATTTAACCAGGACTAAAACAAGGACTGAACCAGGACTAAACCAGGGACTAAACAAGGACTGAACCAGGACTAAACCAGGACTAAACAAGGACTGAACCAGGACTGAACCAGGACTAAACCAGGACTGAACCAGGACTAAACCAGGACTAAACCAGGACTGAACCAGACTGAACCAGGACTAAATCAGGACTGAACCCAGGACTGAACCAGGACTAAACCAGGACTAAAGCAGGACTAAACCAGGACTGAACCAGGACGAACCAGGACTAAATCAGGACTGACCCAGGACTGAACCAGGACTAAACCAGGACTGAACCAGGACTAAACCAGGGACTAAACCAGGACTGAACCAGGACCTGAACAGGACTGACCCAGGACTAAACCAGGACTGACCCAGGACTGAACCCAGGACTAAACCCAGGACTACAACCAGGACTGAACCAGGACTGAACCAGAACCAAACCAGGACTAAACCAGGACTGAACAGGATACTGGAGTAAACCAGGACCATAAACCAGGACTGAACCAGGACTAAAACCAGGACTAAACAGGGACTGAACCAGGACTGAACAGGACGACCCAGGACTAAACCAGGACTGACCCAGCGACTGAACAGGACTAAAACCAGGACTAAACAAGGACTGAACCAGGACTAAACCAGGACTGAACCAGGACTAAACCAGGACTAAACCAGGACGAACAAGGACTAAAACCAGGACTAAACCAGGACTAAACCAGGACTGAACAAGGACTAAACCAGACTAAACCAGGACTGAACCAGGACTAAATCAGGACTGACCCAGGACTGAAAACCAGGACTAAACCAGGACTGAACCAGGACTAAACAAGGAGTAAACCAGGACTTGAACCAGGACTAAACAGGACTGACAGGACTAAACCAGGACTAAACCAGGATTAAACCAGGACTAAACCAGGACTAAACCAGGACCTGAACCAAGGACTAAACCAGGACTAAACCAGGACCTAAACCAGGACTGAACAAGGGACTAAACCAGGACTAAACCAGGACTGAACCAGGACTAAATCAGGACTGACCCAGGACTGAACCAGGACCTAAACCAGGACTAAACCAGGACTAAACCAGGACTGAACCAGGATTATATAAGGACTGAACCAGGACTAAACAAGGAGTAAACCAGGACTACTGAACCAGGACTAAAACCAGGACTAAACCAGGACTGAAACCAGGACTGAACCAGGACTGAACCAGGATTGAACCAGGACTAAACCAGGACTAAACCAGGACTAAACCAGGACTGAACAAGGACTAAACAAGGACTGAACCAGGACTAAACCAGGACTAAACAAGGACTGCTGAACCAGGACTGAACCAGGACTAAAAACCAGGACTGAACCAGGATTAAAGCAGGACTGAACCAGGACTGAACCAGGACTGAACCAGGACTAAACAAGGTCTAAACAAGGACTGAACCAGGACTAAACCAGGTCTAAACCAGGTCTAAACAGGTCTAAACAAGGATTAAACCAGGACTAAACCAGGACTAAACCGGGTCTAAACCTGGTCTTAATCAGCATCTTGTATTTAGCTGGTTTTCATGTCTCATTGTTTCCTGTTTTCTCTTTGTGTTTTTGTTGTTTCATTTTGACATCACCTTGTTGTTTCTTCTTCCTCTTTTGTTCCACCTTTGACTTTGACTCCGCCCTAATGTGCTGCACCTGTTTGTCATTAGCTCCTTCGTCCCGGTTTTATTTGTCAGATGCTGCGTTATGTCATTGTCCTGTCTGTTTGCATTTTCGTGCCTTGGCTTCATTAAACCTTCGTCAAACTTCTCCCGACTCTGGGTTTGTTTTGAGACATTTATTGCACAAACCTGACAGACTGCACTTGTAGTTTTGTCCACTAGAAGGAGCCACTTCCAAACAAAGGCTCATATTTTACTGTCAAACTTCAACAAAAACTTTGATCTACTGGTATCGAATATCTGCACCGATACTGTAACATGTGCTGGATCAGATATCGGCTCCAAATCTCGTTTAGTCGGTTTCGTGGTTGAAAACAGAAACTGATGTAATAAGATCATTTACTGATCGTAATCGGCCCTGAACGTCTCATGATGTTTGAACTTTTTTCACACAAAGGTTGTTCTGTCGTCACTCGAGACAAATATGAGCTGAAAAACACGTTTGAATAACATGAGTTTAGTTTTAGTTTGTTTCAGTCTCTGCTCTGGGGGATCTCAGTTTTCTATAGAGCTGAAATTTATATCACAACTGAAAAAACTGGAGCATCTCGATCTTTGTGCCATGTTTTTGTTTTTATCTTTTTGGTTCAGTTCAGGAAGTGACTTTTCCATCAGGTCGTTTAAAAGTATAAAACCTGTCACTGAGTAAATCCTTGTGGTTTTGTCTCAGTTCAGTGTGTCCCATGTGATCGTTTAACTCCATTATAATGATCATAAAGTCACTGACTCTGGGGCATGTTCAGATCTCATTTTAAAGCAGAGTCAAAGTGACTCATTACAAACACTCACTCACTCTCTGTTTTTACAGTAAAGTGCAGGTGAAGTGTAATGAGGCTCGTTCTTCTGATGTAGTGACACTTGAGTGAGACACACCTGTTCTGACCTGTTCTGTCACTGCACTTTGGCAGGAAAGTGCATATTTATATTAAACAAAGTGATTCCTGACAAACATTCCAGATGATTCAGCTTCTTCTGATTAAACAAACATTTCCTACACACTGTTAAAAGCTGCTCAAACAAAAATGTATAAGCTGTGGAGTGGCTGGGTTTTCACGGTCCTCAAAGCCCTCACGGTCCTCACGGTCCTCACGGTCCTCACGGTCCTCACGGTCCTCAAGGCCCTCACGGTCCTCACGGTCCTCAAGGCCCTCACGGTCCTCAAGGCCCTCACGGTCCTCACGGTCCTCACGGTCCTCACGGCCCTCACGGTCCTCACAGTCCTCACAGTCCTCACGGTCCTCACAGTCCTCACGGTCCTCACAGTCCTCTTCTTTATACATTCAGTGGTACAACCACAGTCCAAACACTGACACCATGACACTGTCTAATGACACGTGTCAAACAGAGGCAGATCTGAGCTCAGTCTGAACTCGGGCTCTTCACCTGCGGCGACTCTGCTGCCTCTGTTACCATGGTGATGTAACCACACGGAAAAGTGAGCCCGGGTTTGAGCTCGACTAACTCCGCTTAGACACATCTGCAGAACATTGGTAAAGTACAACTTCTATTTAGGCTTTAAGTTACTCCTACTTGAGTAGCAGTTTTCCCAAATACATTTATACTCTTACTTGAGGTATTTCTTGAGGCACTACTTTGTACTTCTACTTAAATATTCTTTTGAAGTAGTGTTACTCTTCCTTGAGTATTTATCTTACTGTTTATGCATTGAATAAATACTGACACAAAGTCCACCCAAAATACATTTAGTAGCATCACGTCAGTTGTGGAAGGTAACAAAGTAAAAGTAGTAAAGTACTGTATTTAAGTATACATTTAAGTATCTGTACTTTACTGAAGTAGATTTTGAAGTGGATACTTTTTATTTTTAGTTCACTACATTCGAGAGCAGGTATCTTGAGTATTTTCATTGTTCCAGTAGCTGTACTTTTACAAAATGAACAAATAACAAACGGAGTACGTGACTGTGACGTTGTGAACTTCAGAGTCTCCTGAGGCGTCGTTCTCTAAACTTTATCTACATCTTTTTACCACACGGTCTGTTCTGTTTGAATAATGCCTCGTTCTGTTGCATTTGTTGACAGAGAAGACCTCGTCAAAGTTTGCACTTGATGTGGAGAGGAGCAATAAACCAGAACAAACATCTCCAACAACTGTCAGAAACTGCAGCTAAAATGTTTCCACAGCATGATTTTATCTCACAGTGACAAGCAGGACAACCATAAAAGCAATAGAATCACTTTTAAAAAAGCTTTAACAATATTTGACGGAAGATCTTTATCTTTTCATCATCGTCTCATACTTCAGAAATATAATATTTTACGTTTTGCTAATTTTTGAAAATTTAAACTAGCCTGTGCAGTATATAAGGTCTTAAATGGCCTCGCTCCCTGGGTGATTCATTATGGCCAAAACCAGGACGAGTGGTAGGGCAACAAGAGCCTCTAAGACGTGACTGTGTAATACCTTATAGACGCACTACATTTAGTCAGCAGGTTTTATCCGTCAAGGAACAGACGTATGGAACATCCCAGCTGCAATAAGAGACTCTACGACAGTCAGTACAGTTCAAATGAATCTGAAACGATGGATCAAGAGGAACCAGAGCTGTGATCATTAATGTTATACTACTATGTACATGTCAGTGTTGTGTGATATTGTGTTTCTTGTGCTGTTTCATCCATGTCTGTCGTGTGAATTGTACTTGACGACCTGTTCTCATGTCCACTGTGTGAACTTGTAGTTTCTTGTGGTTTTTGTCTCTCTAACCTGCCTGGGACAGATGTAAAGTCGCCTTCGGGCTAATTCTGGTATATTTATATTTATATGTTTATGAATATGCACTGTCTCATTTAAATACGTATAAAAAAAAAAATTAAATAAAATAGAATCCAGCCCAGTTCAAAGTCGTCTGCTGTGGTCCCAGTTACATTTTGTGAGTCCTGAGCTCTACCATTTCAAAAAGCTTCTACAATCATGACAATCAAGGTTCTATGTCACACAAAACTGTCTCTTCTGAGCTTTGAGTCATGTCATAAAACTGTTACCTCCTCAGAAACAGACCTGGCTGGAAAAGTGCTTATAAACTCATCTTGTTTCTTGCTTCTCAGTTATTTTCTGTTATGCCCCCCCCCCCCCCCCATGAAGAAGAAAAACTTTCGCACCCCCCCCTACTCCCCTCCGCAACTATAATAGTACAATTTGTACATAAAACTGTTGTCAAAAGTACTATTAAAATATATATATATATATATATATATATAAGAAAGTGGACCAGAGGGTGTGTTCCAATTACAGAGGAATCACACTCTTCAGCCTTCCCGGTAAGGTCTATTCCAGGGTCCTGGAGAGAAGAATTCAACTGATAATCAAACCTCGGATTCAGGAGACCAGCTCTACACTCTCCATCGGGAGCTCGAGCGTTCATGGGAATTTGCCCAACCAGTACACATGTAGTTTATGGATCTGGAGAAGGCATTCGACCGTGTCCCTTTGTGGTGTCCTTTAGGGGGTGGGTCCGGGTGTATGGGGTCCAGGGCCCTTTGCTAAGGTCCCTGTATGACCGGAGCAGGAGCTGTGTTTGTATTCCTGGCAGTAAGTCAGACTTGTTCCCGGTGCATGTTGGACTCCGCCAGGGCTGCCCTTTGTCAGCGGTTCTGTTCATTATATTTATGGACAGAAATTCTAGGCTCAGTCAGGGGCTGGGGGGGGTCTGGTTTGGGAACCTCAGGATCTCTTCTCTGCTGTTTGCAGATGATGTTGCCCTGATGGCTTCCTCGAACCAGGTCCTGCAGCACTGGGGCAGTTTGCAGCCGAGTGTGAAGCGGCTGAGATGAAAATCAGCTCCTCCAAATCTGAGGCCATGGTTCTTGACAAAGAAAGGTGGCTTGCCCTCATCAGATGGGTGGGGAGTCCTTGCCTCAAGTGGAGAAGTTCAAGTATCTCAGGATTTTGTTCACAAGTGAGGGAAGGATGAGATTGACAGGTGGATCGGTGCAGCCGCCGCAGTGATGTGGTCACTATTGGTCTGTTGTGGTGAAGAAGGAGCTGAGTCAAAAGGCAAAGCTCTTGATTTACCTCAATCTATGTTTCTACCCTCACTTATGGTCATGAGCTTTGGCTAATGACCAAAAGCTAAAGGCTAAAGGCTAATCTCCCATAAAGACAGGGTGAGAAGCTCGGAGTAGAGCCACTGCTGTGTCTGGGGTGAGGGAAGTCTGGGAGTCCCTGCTTAGACTGATGCTCCTGCGACCCGGCGTCAGATAAGCGGAAGAAAATGGATGGATGGAGTTTTTAAGAGCTTTTCACAACTTTCAGAGACCAGGCAATAAAGCTAACAACTAGCATGCTAACGTGCAAATATAAAAATATAAAATCTTAGCATTTCGCCTAGTCTTTTCTAGTTTTGTGATTTTGAAGTTTTGAAGTTAAGTTCATAATTTGACTTCCTAGTTGGACCGAGCAGACGTGACAAGCGCAGAGGTAAAACTAGATGGAGTTTTCAGCGTTGATGACACAGGTAGAGGACTTCTGTTTGACAACTCAGCGCTACTTCCTATTTGTTTTCTTCTTTTCTTCACAAATTGCCACTTAACTGCTGCAAAAGTATGTTAAATATTACCTACAGGTACTATCCGAGCATACCAAGTCAGAATTATTATGACATAGTAAATGAACGGGTCTCTGGACAGTTAGCACAGTCTGCACATGCCTCTCTCTCTGGTCCCTGGGTGTATTCTGATTACTCCGACTAGCACCCATCACCCGGGCTTTCTGTAGTCATGGCCCTTCTGTTTACTTCACGCTGTACATTAAGCTGCACATGGTCTGAGGCGGGGTGGGGGGGTTTGGTTACCATGGCGATACACGTGGCTGTTATGTGTTTGTGACATAACTGTACTTCATTCACTCTGATGGTTTTATAGCAGATTCAAAGTTTTATACAATTTGAATTAGAACATTTTAAAGATACATGTTTCTTCCCAGGTATTTGAGCAAAACGGGTCTTGCCCCAGTATAAGCAGCTCTTGAGGTCAAAAGTCGACTGTGTGTCAGTGGTGGGAGGAGGGAGGAGGGGCCACGTGAAGTGAGGGGATAAGCCAATGGAGGGGGAACAGGTTTCACATCTACCCCCTTCTGGTCAAAATGAATCAAATAAACTTACAGTTGGCAGCTTTAAAAACAAAATGACAGAGCTAGTTCATTTTAAAGGGTTTGCAGTGGTCCAAAGTTCTTCACTTATGTGTTTTATTAACAAGCTGCTAATCCTACAAGACACAACTGATACAGGAAACATAATAAATGTGGCTTACCTGGCACAAGCAGGGAGTGTGCACGCTCCTGCTCCTCGTGCACTCCCCTCACTCCCTCCTCCTCTTGTGCACACTCACCTGTTGTCTCTGTGCCTCTTCCATCTCACCTGTCCTCTGTTCACCTGTCCTCTGCTCACCTGTCCTCAGTGCAGCTCAGAACAGCAGAGACACAGGAGGCAGAGGGACATGGCCAGGCCAGCTGCTTCACTCGTTCGCTCTGTGTTTCTTTTAGGCGCCCTGGTTACCATCTTCTACGTCTCCTGGATCACTGTGTCTGGAAGCATGAGGTGATTTCAATTCAGTTTTTATTTTTTATTCTATTTCATGTTATTGTTTGTTTGCTTTAAGCTTCTTTTAGTGCCATTTATAAAGACTTCACTGTAATGAGCCTAAATAAAGAAGGGCTTAGGGTTAGGGCATCTAGATCATTTAAAAAAAAATTATGTTAGGATTTAATTTAACTTAATTTCATTTAATATAATTTACTTCAGGACAAATGTAACTTTTCTGGTAACGCAGTGTGACTCCAGTGTCTGTGTGCACTGGTGTATGAGTGTGTGCAGTCTGCTGTACAGCTCTAAATACAGTGTGTCAATTTCCTTTTATACTGGGTACACATGGTTCCTACTTGAGTATTTGTCCTCCCACAGAATAGAGTGAGTACTTGTATTTTTCCTCCCATAGAATAATGTCACGGTTCTGTCTGTTTTGTTTCTGTTCTGCCTGTTTTATTCCTAATCCAGCTCCGTTTGTTAGTTGCTGCCTCCCTGGTTTTCTCACACCTGACATTCATTGCTAATCAGGGGGGCAGCCTATAAGTTCTGTTTTGTTGAGTTTAGTTTGCTGGATTCTTGAGTTGAGTGAGTTTTGTCTTGAGTTTGTTCCTGTTGTTTTGTTCATCTGAGACTGAGTTTTTTTGTTCAATAAATCTGTTCTGTTTTTCGAGACTTTGAGTTGAGTCTCTTTGTGCTGCATGTGGGTCCACCTTACCACCTGCGTTACACAATATATTATAATGACAGTGCTGCCATAATGATATATATATTCTATAGGAGGAAAAATACAAGTACTCAAGGGTGTTATCGCTGCAAAGTTCAACATGGATGTTTATGGTAGAATGTTCAGCAGTTGCCATGGTTACACATTAGCAAACACTGCCCAAAAAGGTTTAAGATGGTCTGAAAACTCAAGGAAAAATACAAAATATATTTTAAACAACCTGTGATCAATATAATCGTTCATGGTTTAATTTTTGGTAAAAAAGATGAGAGTGACAAACTGAAAACCTGTCGGCTAATGCTAGCTAGCTTGTGACTGTGATGTCATGAGAGGGACAACACAAATCAGCTCACCTGACGTAGTTCTAAATCAGTTCTGTCTGTTCAAATTGTGTTAAAATAAAGTTCAGATTAAAGTCTAACAGAGGTTAAGACGGAGCAATGCCTCTAGTTAGCACCACAGTCCCAGAGACTGGATGACATCAGCTGCAAATTATATGTTATGGTAAAACACGTCACAATCTGGAATTACTGCACGGATTAAAAAGATGGGTGTTTTCTGTGTTTGGGAAATGTTGACTAAGTGTGAAGATTAAATGTCATAGACGTCCTGTGATTTATTTTTTTTTTTATAATATCCAAAACTTCCTTCTCATCAGTCGGGCTGAGAAACACTGAACTCAGGATGTAAAAATGATACAGGTGATACAGGTACATGCTGATTCTGGTACAGTTACTTTTTCATTTGGTGGTACAGTGGTCCCTGGTTTATCGCTGGAGTTATTGTCTAAAAATATCCCACAATAGGTGAAATTTGTGAAATAGGCAGCTTAATTTTTTTACAATTATTATGTACACTGTCTGGCCAAAAAAAAAAAAAAAAAGTGTAGAGTGTGTGACCTTTTATTTTTTGGTTGTGACTTTTTTTTTTTTGGCTGGGCAGTGTATGATTTGCGGCTGTAAAACCCTCACCACACACTTCATACACTTTTCTCACACAGGCATCATCCTGCACATCCTGCTCATCCAATCAGGAAACGTCTTCACTCTTACAACGATTTCAAGTTGACAGATTTAAACTTCGTCTTTTGCTATGGATCAGATCTACATGACTGAGGGATTACACAGACAACATAACAAGAGACAAAACACAACTAAACCAGCGTCTCGAGCACACAAAGTTACACACAGAGACAAATGAGTGACTAACTAAATGAGACACAGTCACCTCATATGTAGTAATTACAGCTTTACTGATCTGGTGCAGGGTATTACGATGCAGGATGAGCTCTTAATTTGTTATTTCTCTAACCCTGGCAGAGCACAGTCATAACAACCCATCGAGACACAGGGAGAACATGCAAACTCCACACAGACAGGCCTGGGAGTCGAACCCACAACCCTCTGACAGTTTTAGTCATTTTAATCCAGTATTGACTCTTGCTGTCGTTCACAGCGGAGGCTCAGACATAAACCCGAGCTCCACAGAGACAGCTGTCCTCAGAGCTGGTGCTTAGTTCATGTGTTTAGACAGAGCTACATGTGCTCCACCGATATGGCTCACTTTATTTGACCCTGAGGGGAGTTTTTATGCTAGCCAGAGCTAGCTGGCTAGCATAGCTATCTCCATGCCAGTGACGTGCAGTCAGGGGAGGCAGGTGAGGCCTCACTTGTCATCACAGAGAAAAAATAAATGAAATGGTTATATTTATCCAGTGATTTGTACTATAAAGTTATTTTCTGTTGTTTTAATTCAAAATAGCTGAATTTTTATGTTTACTGTTCAAATACTGAGAAGAGGAGAGGCACAGGCCGTTGGTGCCTCACCATGGACTGACTGTGCTGTAGCTCAGCAGTGACGCTGCCGCTTTAAGGGGCTGTAAAAAGGCGCCGGGTGAGACCTGTAGTTACCCTGCCTCATGGTAGGGGGCGCTTGTGAGCCCAGGGATTCATGCAACTCCTGCCGAATAGGGGCCGCAGAATAGTGACAGTAAGATACAGTTTGAGTCAGCAAATCAAGTTTATCAATCCGTTCACTTTTTTCTTCTTGTCTGGCCCTACTTTTTAAATGGAGGCAGATACATATTAAAGCTCAAGCAGTTTTCTAAACTGGACTTTGGGTCGAAGCAGGAGGTTATAATTAAAGGAAGACCAACGCTAAAGGAGCTAAATGGTTTGACGACCGGATGAAAGACTCACTCTTTTCAAACAGAGTGGTTCACAAGAAAAGGCTGAAATACAAAACCAGCTTTTTATTTCATACTATTAGAGCTATTTCAGACAGACTTCCGAACCTTTGCTTTGAAATATTTTTTTAATTCTGGCCCCAAGTCACTTACATTACTAATGTTCTTTCCGAAACCTGGTTTACATGTTTGTAAATCTGATACATTCGACATCAGTGCCTCATGAACCTCACACACGTCGCTGCTCCGTGCAGGAAAAACAAAGTGCTCAAGTGACACAATCCAACCATCCTTAACTTTCATCCTTTGAACTCTACACACTGCACTTCTTAGTTGGTCAAAACCGGAAAATGTTAAGTAAAAAATTTAAGATAAGAATTTTTTAAAAGTTTAAAATCTGCTCAGTGTTTGAGCCAGTCAGCCACAAGAGCAGCCAACTATGACCAACCATGGCCCCCATAGTTTAGACACTTTTAATATTTGGTCTGATATGTATTTTTAAAGTGCATATGATAAGTTTGACAACTCATCTCATGAAAACACAGTTAACATCATTATATTTAAGATTTTAGGCACCAGCACATTTGCAAAGCATTCTGGGACTCATAGTATTAGAGGTGCATGTGCTATACAAGCGTGACGGCCGGCGGGCCAGCTCTAATACATATTTGATATGATCTTGCAGGCCAAATATATTTATATCGGGGGCCAAATCTGGCCCGCGGGCCTGAGTTTGACATGTCTGGTTTACACTGTTTCTCCTCGTAAACTGTGGATGACATGAGCAGAGGGACTGTGTTTGACAACTCAGGTCTACTTGCTGTATCTTTGTTCCTCAAATTTTTTTCCAATCTTTTCTTCAAACTGCCACAAATTTGATGTAAAAATATGATACATATTTAGGTTTGTGACAGTGGAGCTCAATAAAGTATCTGTCCTTTTATCCATCTATCTAGGTACAATCCACCAAACCAAGTAATAAAACATCATGAAAAGATAAAAACCTGCCATATGCTCTTTACGGTCTTTGTAAAATATGCCAAAGTTTGGACACACCCTCTCATTCATGTGGGGAAATGACAACACACAGGTCACGGAGAATAAGAACCGGCAAGATCAAGATAAATGACACTATAAAGATTTACACGAGATAAAATCTAACACAACAATAAAGACATAAAGAGCAGATAAAGTGACCTGGGTAAATCATGTCCAGAGACTGAATAAATATGTGAACTGAGTGAGTGTGACGTCACCCACAGTGTTCAGCTCCAAATGAAGCTCATCGAGGCTGGAGCAGATATAGGGGCCAATTTGGTAAGAAGGCGCCTCATGAAAACACCAGGATCATGTAGAGGGTTAATACAAACATTTTAAGACCAAAGAGACAAGCCTGACAGCAGCAGAGGGGCGATGGATTTTCAATAGAAACGCAGCGGCAAACAGGATAGCTATGTCCATCTGTACATACAGTCTATGCATAAGGCTGACATTATGTCACAGAACTGCACATGACTCTTACAGGTGGAGCGTGCACAGAGCTAAGATTGTTCATTGTAGAGTCTGACAGCAGCGTGATGTCTTGGTGCACTAACTCAAAATACATGATTTATATTAATATTATTATTATTATTAATATTTACCCTTTTGTCTGCAGAGTCCCAGCCTTCTCTCGAGGAGTGTCACAGCTGTGGTTTTCTGACTCGACCACGGTTTCCTCCCACCACGACGGATCCACCCGCCCTCACCCCCATCCCCATCCTGCACTGCAAGAACTACAGCAAACTGCCCCAGTGGGACTTCGACGATGAGTACAGGACTGACAGGGTCCCACACAAGACTTCACAGGTCTGTTTATACAGGGTGGCCCAAAAGTCACTGACAGTTGTAAAAAAAATCATTACTCTTTTGTTTCTAAATATTTTTCTTTTATTTTCTCAGAGCATTTAGAACTACCTTTCTGACATTAATATGAGCAAATACAGCACCAAGGAATGAACCCATTCGTTCAAATTCAGAAAGAAACCAGCGGTGTTACTGTCGACATTTTAATACCAGAGATGCGCCAAGCGTAAATGCCATTAAAGGAAAAATACGTCGTTTTCAAAGACATGCGATCTCCCGGACCTGACTAGTCCCGATTTCTTCTTCTTAAAAAAAAGGTGTTGGATCGGGCTATTCAGTGTGAAACCCAAAATGGTGACACTTAAAAAAAACATTATTTTCAAAAAAAATGTGTCATTTTTACTTGCCCCAGTTTAAGTAGTGAAAAGTTCAAGTGTAAGTGAACAATTATAACCGTATATATTGCCAAAAATTTATGGAGTTCAGTTTATCTACTGCTAAAATTTGGTGAGTATAACTTAAGAATTATAGGAGCGACTGAAGATTTAAAAGTGTCAGTGACTTTTGGGCCAGCCTGTATGCACATCTATACAACTTTACATCTATAGTAAGGACTCTCTCTCTCTCTGGTGTCTGATGTTTTTCCTGGGATTTGCTGTAGTCTCTCCTCCAGTTTGGGGTCACTGCCCCGAGTGCCCCGATGACCACGGGCACCACTGTGCTGTTGTGAATAAAATTATGTTTGTATTTTATCATCTAATAAACTATATGTTGAAGTTTGTTAAACACTAGAAGTACTTAATACGATAAGGTCATAAGTTAGTCTCAAGCTAAAGAATCAAAGATGTGTAACTGAACTGGAAAAGCAAATAATGGGGAAGTGAAGGTGAACAGACTGTCTGTCTGGAGAGAGAGACTGATTGTTAAAGGGGAGTGTTGAGTTAAACATGTGTTAAAGGAATGTTTGTTTTGTTTTTGTCGTAATGGGGTGTGAAGCGGACCAAAACCAAAGTACAGAACTCGGGAGCGGTTTAACAGTGTTTATTTTACAATAGTGAATAATACGATCAAACGGGCAGGGGCATGGAGTGCGTAGGAGCAGGAGACAAGGAGCCAGCAGGGAGCCAGAGACACAGAAGCGGGACGCGGAACCAGGAACGAGGAGCAGGTAGGTCCGAGGAGCGGGAGCCACCAAAAGTGTCGCTTTAACAAGGAAAGGGTGCGGCTAGCATCTAGGTGACAGGCGAACTTGGAGTTGTGGACCCACTGCAGCACCTGGGAACGGACGGAATCAGGAACAAAAGTCATACCAGGCGGTCCATTACCTGGGTCAGGAGAGGTGGCTTGTGCTGAGCGGACCAGGTCCTCAATCTCCCCAGTGGACGGCGGGTGACCAGGCAGGAAGGCGGAACAATAGATTCAGGATCGTTGGGGCTCTCGTACTGGGCGAACTGGCGGGACAAGGCGTCGGGCTTGATATTCCGGGATCCTGGACGGTAGGTGAGAGTGAAGTTAAACCGGCTGAAGAAAAGGGACCAACGGGCCCGGTGGGAGTTGAGGCGTTTGGCGGACTGGATGTAGGACAGGTTCTTGTGGTCCGTCCACACGAGGAATGGGTTGTTCCGCCCCCTCGAGCCAATGACGTCAAACCTCCAGGGCAAGCTTCACCTCCAAGAGCTCCCGATCACCGACGTCATAATTTCGCTCAGCAGGGGTTAACCGACGGGAAAAGGAAGCACAGGGAAACAGGCGGTTATGTGGTTTCAAACCTTTGGGACAGGACGACGGCTCCCACGCCCGTGTCCGAGGCGTCCACCTCCACGATGAACTGGCGTGTGGGGTCCGGCTGGTGGAGGATTGGAGCCAACGTAAAGAGGTCCTTGAGTTTGCAGAAGGCTGCCTGAGCTGCAGGAGAGACCAAGAGAACTGGGAAGAGGGGGAGGTTAGTTTGGTGAGAGGGGCTATGACCCGGCTAAAGAGTGCGTTGGAGCAGGAGACAAGGAGCCAGCAGGGAGCCGGAGACACAGAAGCGGGACGCGGAACAGGAACGAGGAGCAGGTAGGTCCGAGGAGCGGGAGCAGTGAGCAGAGTGCAGGTCAGAGTGAGGTGACGACAAGACAAGGCAGGACTGTACCGGGAAGACGAGGCAGGAGGCAGGAGTGGAACCAGAGGCACAGGAGCTGGGATAATCCTGGAGCAGGAGTCTGGAGGAGCAGCAAAAATCCGGTAAGTATACAAAAAACGAGACATGCAGCGATCAAAAAGCAAGACAGGAGTATCTACGTTGTCACGTGGACGGACTTGCACGAGTGTGACTGGAGCTGGCCCCATTTATTCGCCGCAGGTGTGGTGCTGATCAGCGCCGATGAGCTGCAGGTGCGTGCGGGAGGGACCAGAGCTCCGCCCAGCTCTGGAGTCAGACAGGTGAGGGAGGGGGAGAGGAGGACACAGGAGGCAAAAACAGGAACAGGAATGCGTGGATCATGACAGTTTTTAAAGAATACTTCATGAGTCCTAATAAAAGCGTACCTTGAAGAAGAAAAATGAAGAAGGGCGGAGACACCGTCCACGAGGCACGATGTCCGAGTCTTCTCCCTCTGATCAGAGAAGTGAAAAGTCTAATACTTGTCTTGAATTGTTTTGGTAAAACAGCGAGTCGAGAACAGAGTTTTCTTGACAGCTTTCCTTCAGACCAGCTTTCTCACGCCATTGATAGGATTTCTTGATATGAGCCACTTCAGTTATGTTCCAGTGGTGGTTCCAGTCCTCCCATAATAGTACCTCGAGCACCTCTTCTTAACCTGGACATTTTCAGGAGCCTGCGCCAATGAGTGTTCATTCATACAAAAAATGTAAGAACGGCTAACTGAAAAACTGCTGGCTAATGCTAGCTAGTTATATGACTGTAATTTTATTTGTGAGACTTAAAAAGCACAAATCATGTCACCTGTTGTAGTTCCAGCTAGGTCAGTTCTTTCTGGTCAGATTATGTTAAAATAAACATTACATTAAAGTGTAAAAGTTTTGCGGCTAAAATCTGATATAAAGCAGGTTCTTTTGTGTAAAATGTTCTTTGTTCATGTGACTGACGAGTCCATGCAGCACCGATTCTCTGAGGCTTTAACGTGGCTCTGTCGTCCAGATAGAACTTATTTACTGTGGAGATCGCAGCCTCATGCAAAAATAATACAACCCAAGTGACAATGACAGCGGCCACGAAACTTCTGGTGTAGATGAACAGTGCTGCTATTTTCTGATCTGTTCTAATGTTTCCTCGTCACAAACAGACCTGGAGTTGTGTTTTGTTTCATTCACACATGTTTAACACACAAACTCACAATTTTGTGTAATATAAGACCTATTAAAAAAAAAAAATCAGAACAGTAAAAGTGCAGTGTGATCTTGTGCAGAAATGTGACAGCAGTCTGTGGAGGAGGATCCAGTCAGAGCCGGAGCTGAGAGACAAGTTCATCCCAAACATTCGGATGTACGTGTACAACGGCAGCATCAGCATGAGCGAGTGGAACAGACTATCACACTTCAACAACCCCTTCGGCTTCATGGACTTCAGACACCAAGGTCAGTCCTGCTCTAGTCCTGATCTAGTCCTGGTCTAGTCCTGGTTTGTTCTGAGTTTTAGTCTGATTTAAGGCTAATGTTAAGCTACACTTTGTCAGTGTGTGTCCTCTGTATTTGACCCATCCTTCAGTGTCTCTGGGTCAAACCTGTCAGGAGCAGTGGGACCCATCTGCAGATCTTGAGCTAGTCTTGGCCAGGAGTACCTCAGCTGGAGGATTTCACATGTTCTGCACATTTTGGGTTGATGGGGGAAAGCGGAAGAAACCCACACCACCCAGAGACATTGTTCCCTCATCAAAAACATGCCTGAAGAGGTTTTAGATGTCATCCATGCATGTTTGAGTAATCTAGCGATCTCCCAGGCCCTATCCGAGGCATCCTCATGGTCAGCTATAAGATTCTGTACAAGGCTCCGCCCACAAGCCTACATCTCCTGTGCTCCACACGACAATCCTCCATAAATATACAAAACATGATACAAAACTGTTGACTACAACTTCACAAACCCGATGTGATGTGCAGTAGTTTCATTAGTAAGATGCAGCTGATTGTGTTTTGTTAGTGCGCAGAGAACATCAAAAACAAAAGTGAAACTTATAAACCATGTTCATATGTTGTTTTGGGTGAATATAGCTGGACAAATCGTTGCAGGAGTGAGAAACTAAACAGCCACTGCATAAGAGAATGCACCAACATTCATTCATCCAACATTCAGATCTTCGCCAGAGAAAAGAAATCGTTTGAGAGGGGAGTTAAAGAAGCTATGTTTGTTGGGAAAGAGAATCCCTCCTTAAACATTAATGGGGGCCTGAGACAGTATCTCTCACAGATCTATAATTCCATCCTCAGACCCAAGCAAAACTAAAAGAAACAAAGGAGAACAATAGGAGGGACATTAAAGATTAAAGGTTGAATAGGGTTGTTAAAGCTGAAACTGGAGACATTGGCTTTTTACAGTTTAAGTGTAGTTCGCTCCTCCCTTCAGACAGATATAAGGCAGTGTCCAGCAGTGATCTGACCAGAACTGAAGAAGCAGCCAAACGTCTCACTCCTATAACGATTTGTCCAGAGATTTAAACTTTGCCTTTTGGTATGGCTCAGACCTGGATGACTGAGGGATTACACAGACACCCTCACTTTAGGGAAAATTGTTATTCTGAAGATTATTTTTGAATTGTTTTTGCTCTCTTTCTCTCTCAGAGGTGATGGCTGCTCTGAACCTGGTCCAGAAGCCCAAGGAGCCTCTGCTGCTGCCTAAACCAGGCAGAGACTGCATCAGCTGTGCTGTGGGTCGCCAACGGAGGAGTGCTCTGGAGGTCCAAGAAGGGAGCAGAGATCGACAGCCACGACTATGTCTTCAGGTCAGACTACTGTGGCAGAGTGGTTAGCCTGTCTCCTCCTCTCTGTGTGAAGAGGTTGTGGGTTATACTCCTGATCTCTCTGAGTGAGTGTTATGTTCTCCTTTTGTTACTGTGGCAGAGTGGTTAGTCTCCAGACTAGAGCCAAACCTCATAGTTCCTGTTTGAATTTAAATACTTGCTTGCTTGATTTTCTGCAAACATGTCTGGGCATTGGGGATTTTCCATCTGACTAAACCTACTGAAAAAACAAACAGATACACAACCTTTAGATATCAGGCCTGTGCTGTCATGATTACTAATCAAACATGTGATGGGTGTGGTCGACCCAGAGCTGGTTTAGTCCTGTTCTAGACTCAGGACGTCCAGGCCTGATTCTGTCCTTGTTGGTGAGGCATGTTTTGGTTTAGATCTATATCCTGACTCTGCTCCTCTGGCTCTGCTCCTCTGGCTCTGCTCCTCTGGCTCCTCTGGCTCTGCTCCTCTGGCTCTGCTCCTCTGGCTCTGCTCCTCTGGCTCTTCTCTCGTCTGCACTCTCCTTCCGTCTGATTTGTTTTCTCTTGTTCTCAGGGTAAATGGAGCAGCGATAAAAGGTTTTGAGGAGGATGTTGGGAATCGCACCGACGTCTACGTTCACACGGCTCACTCCATCACTTCTTCTGAAATATTCTTCAGAAAATACAACTACACCAGAGCCCCACATGACCCGGTACACACACAACCTATTGATACTTTGCAGTGACATCACACTGGGGGCTTCTGCCTTTATGTCTATGGCAGAATGTTCAGCTGTTGCTATGGTGACACAATACACATATTAGCAAACACAGCCTAATAAGGCTTTAGACTGTTTGAAAACTCAAAACACAAAATATATTTAAACAGCACATTTTCAGGAGCCTGTGATCAACACGAGCATTCATGGGGTTTAGAAGTTTGATTTTCAACAAAAAGGTGAGAGTGACCTACGGAAAAACTGTTGACTAATGCTAGCTAGCTTCTGACTGTAATGTTATTTGAGAGAGACTTGTTTAACTCATCAGCTCATCTGATGTAGTTCCAGCTCAGTGGTAAAGTGTTAAAACAAAGATCAGATTAAAGTCTAACATGAGTAACAGAGCTTCAGACAGAGCAGTGCCTCCTGTTAGCTTCACCTTACACATTCATAGATGCAATATTCTCTATCTCTGCCTGTTCCTACAACTCGATCACTTGGTGCTGATGCTCCCAGAGTTATGTCAGTTCAAACGCTCCTTCACACACAAGTGAGGCCAGCCTTCATGTTAAAGTCTGTAACATGTTTATTTCATGATTTTTATGTCTTCTATCTGGTCTCTTCTGGTCTGATGTGATGTTGTTTTCCAGGGTATAAAGTACGTGCTAATCCCTGAAGGCATGAGGGACTTTGAGTGGTTGACTGGACTTTACAAACACGAGAGACTCACCAGTGGATCATACAAAGGACGCCGGTAAGAGTGCAGTCCTACCTGGTTTAGTCCTGGTTTAGTCCTGGTTTAGTCCTGGTTAAGTCCTGGTTAAGTCCTGGTTTAGTCCTGGTTCAGTCTTGGTTCAGTCCTTCTGTTCTTGTCTCTAGTCCCTGGACTCAGTACTCGGGTCAGTTCAACGAGTCGCGCTTCTACGTTCTTCACATGGACTTCCTGAGATACGTCAGAAACAGGTCACTGTCACTGTAACTGTGATTATTTCTATAAAACTCATAAAAATGAGTCTGACCTGTGACTTCTGACCTGTGACCTCTGACCCTCAGGTTTTTAAAGTCCCCCACACTGAACAACAGATACTGGGCCATCGTCCGACCCACAAACGGAGCCTTCATGATGTTCTTGGCTCTGCAGCTCTGCGACAGGGTAAGAGCGACACTGACACTGACCAATCAGTGAGTGTGTTTATGAGTGTCCCGGTCAAGACAGAGTTCTGGATGTGACGTCTACATGAGATCAGACCATAGACTGTATAAAGAAGTGGACTGAGGGAGAAACCAAAGAGGTAATCTGGAGCGAGGCTGTTGAAGGTAACGCTGATTCCCGTTATTAAACAGTGGTATTCCTTTAAAAGCAGTAGCAGTGACTGTCATGTGTAGGCATGCAGACTTGATATCACACAGGTAAACTGCACTCAAAAGCAACACAAAAAGAGCAGTTAAACTTCTGAAAAAGTTTTAAAACTTTTCAGAAAAGGTCAGATTCACCTTCACACAAATTAACAGAAGAAGACCCACTGCCAGCCACAAACTGATCATTCTCAGATGGATCACCCAAGACTGCAGGAGGAACAACATGAGAACTTAAGCCCTTTGAAGGTTGATCCGGATGTTGCTTGTGGAAGGCCGCAATGAGACATCGGTCCAAGATATAGCTAGCAGGCACTCATGAAAGCTCTTCTGGACCATAGCCTTCCCAATCAACCAAGTACTGAATGCCTCGAACACAACGTCTGGAACGCAGGAGGCGCCGCACAGTGTATGCAGGCTCCCCGTCAATCAGACATGTTGGCAGTGGCGGAGGCAAAACAGGAGCAGGGGGGCTTTCACAGACAGGCTTCAGTTTAGAGACATGGAATGTTGGATTGATTCGCATGGCTCTGGGTAACTTGAGGCGAGCAGCCAGTGGGTTAACCATTTTCTCAACTTTAAATGGCCCAATGATTTTTGGTGCAAGCTTCTTGGAGTCAACCCGCAATGGAAGATCCCTGGTGGAGAGCCAAACCATATCACCGGCCCTGGTAAGCAGGAGCCTCCGATCTTCGGCAATTGGCTGAAGCAGAGTAGGGCTGTTCTGTATGGAGAAGGGCGGTCCGAGCCTGTCTCCAGGTTCTGTAGCAGAGCTTATGAAGGCCTGAACACAGGGACATGACGTTTCCTTCTCCTGTGACTGAAACAAGGGCGGCTGGTAACCAGTAGCAGAACTTTTCAGTGTGTTGAGAGAGTCCTCAACCCACAGTAGCTGCTGGGACAAAGAGGAAGGGTTCCTTGAGGCCATGCAACGCAACAACCGATTTGACAGGTATTGACAAAATCTCTTGCGTCTTCATCCAGGGTACCCCACCAGAATCTTTGTCGCAGGACCTCCTTAGTTCGCTGGATACCGGGATGACAGGTGAGCTTGGACCGTGAGCCCCACTGAAGAATGTCTGACCTGAGATGCTGTGGAACATACAGGATGTGGTTGGGGACAGGTGCTGGGGCTAGTTGGTCTTCCAGAGCGGCCTTTACTCGTTTTCTCCACTTCGTTTCTCCACTGTGGCTATCATATGGGAAATAGAAAGAATGGTTTCAGGTTCAGCAGTGGGGTCCTCAGAGGTGGAGAACTGGCGAGACAGAAAATCAGGCTTAGTGTTACGTGGACAATGACAGTAAGACAGAGTAAAATTAAAACTGTTCAGAAACAATGCCCACCTGGCCTGTCGGGAGTTGAGGCGTTTTGCGGACTGAAGACATCCCAGATTCTTGTGATCAGTCCAGACCAGGAATGGAATCTTGCAACCCTCAAGCCAGTGTCTCCACTCCTCTAAAGCCAACTTCACAGCCAGTAACTCCCTGTTACCAATGTCATAGTTCTTTTCTGCAGGTGCTAGACGTCAGGAGAAAAAGACGCAGGGGTGTAGCTTGAGGTCATTAGCTGATTACTGCGACCACACAGCACCCACACCTACATCTGAGGCATCTACTTCAACCTCAAACTATCTTTCAAGAACTCGAAGGATGGGTGCTGTGGTGAAGAGAGTCTTCAGGGTCTCGAAGACCGTGTCCACCTCCGGTGACCACTTGTAGGAGGTGATCGCTGAAAGGGGAGCAGCAACAGAACTATAGCCACGGATGAAGCGTCTGTAAAAGTTTGCAAACTCCAAGAAGCGCTGCAACATCTTGTGGGACTCAGGAACAGGAGGTACCAAGAGGTAACAGCCTCTACCTTAGAGGGATCCATGGATACACTTCCTTGAGCAATGATATATCCCACAAAGGCTACTGATGGGGAATGAAACTCACACTTCTCTGCCTTGACAAAGAGTGAGCTGGCTAGCAAGCCTTGCAGTACAGCAGGGGCGTTTTGAGACCGAAAGGCATAACCAGGTACATATAGTGTCCTATGGGTGTGTGTAAATGCAGTCTTCCACTCGTCCCCTTCACGGATCTGGACGAGATGGTAAGTCTTATGCAAGTCGAGTTTAGTGAAAATAAAAAAACATCCTGCACGAGTTCAAAAGCTGACGAGACGAGTGGCAGAGGGTAATGGTTCTTGACAGTAAATATTGTTTAGCCCTCTATAATCTATGCAAGGTCTAAGAGTTTTTATCTTTCTTCTCAACAAAGAAGAAAACCCGCGCCGTGGGAGATGAAGAGGGACGAATGATTCCAGCAGCCAAAGACTCATTGACATACTTCTCCATAGCTTCTCCTTCAGATCCAGATAGGGAGTAAAATACGACTACGAGGGGGAGGAGTTCCAGGTAGAAGGTCAATGGCACAGTCATACGGACAATGTGGAGGAAAGCGACGTAGCCTTGCTAAAAACCTCTTGGAGGTCACTGTACTCCTCGGGAACACCAGTAAGATCTGGTTGAGGACCAGAGTTGTCAGTTTTTAGCACTGCTGGAATGGCTTGGTTGAGGCAGATCTGATAACATGATGGGCTCCACTTAGTGATGGAACCTGTAGACCAATCATATAGGGGTTATGATGGAGAGGCCTCGACAGAAGGTTGTGGGGCAGGATTAAGTGGAGAGGGAGCTACAGTGGTGACTAACTGGGTAATGGTAACTGCTAGTTGCTGGATCTGAGCCGTCAAATCAGCTATATTTTGTTCACTAGCTGCAGTAGACTGATGAGTGGCAGCAGCAGCAGATGCTACAACAAAAAAAACAACAAAACTACAACAAAAAGTGTCCTTTAGCAGGTAATACAGAATATGGTAAATCAGGCAAGTAAACAACTGAAGAAAATGTCTTGTTTAATATCAACAAAAATGTCTTCCAACACTGGGAATTCAATACGGGGAACAGGCTGGGGAAATAAACTCAGGAATGGGCACTAAAACGGGATAAACGTAGGTTTCAGAATATCAGAATATCAAAGCGAACAGGGTATTTCAGAAAATAGGGCTTATGACTGTTCAACAATCTAGCAAGAACTGACTGAAGAGAGGGAGTATATATAGACTACCCTGAAGAAAGAACATTATAACAGAAAATAGATAGGTCCTTTAAATTACGCAATTTCTGTGTTTCAGGTGGATGCGTACGGATTTATAACAGAAGATCACAAGAAATACTCCACTATTACTTCGAGCGTGGAGCTAAGACTCATGTTATTTTTCTACGCAAACCACAACTACAACCTAGAGAGTGCGACGTGGAGGAGGCTTCATGACCTGGGCATCATTAACCTGTATCAGGGAGGAAAATCAAAAGGCCGAGAGCCCACACAGCGCCCCCTGAAGGAGACAGGCGCCATCCGGCCCCTCTCCGAAGGACGCACAGGGCCCTCTCCGAGGACGCACAAGGCTCTCCTAAGGAGGCACAGGGGCCCTCCGAAGGACGCACAGGGCCTCTAGGCGAAGGACGCACAGGGCCCTCCTAAGGAGCGCACAGGGCCCTCAAGGGACTAAGGACGCACAAGGCTAGGGCCCTCCTAAGGACGCACAGGGCCCTCCCAAGGACGCACAGGGGCCCTCCTAAGGATGCACAAGGCTCTCCAAAGGACGCACAGGACCATCCTAAGGACTCACAGGCCCTCCTAAGGACGCACAGGGCCATCCCCAAGGACGCACAGGCCGGCTCCCAAGGACGCACAGGGCCCTCCCAAGGACGCACAGGGCCCTCTCTAAGGACGCACAGGGCTTTCCGAAGGACGCACAGGGCCCTCCGAACGGACGCAACACTGGTGGGAGAAAACTAACAACAACGAAAACCTGATGAGGCCGATGTCCAACCATGACTGAAAATGTCTTTATTTGGCCCATATTACTATTTTTACTCCATGTTCATGTCAACAGACCTGGAGTTGTGTCTTGTTTCATTCACTCACATGTTTAACACACAAATCCTGCATATTTAGTTCTTCGCTCAAAACAGAAAACACTCTGTTCCACCTTGTGAGTCATCATGTGGTAATACAGGTAATATGTGGTAATAGTTTTTTAAACTTCCACTGTCACTAGAATCATTTGGATAATTTTCAGCCTGAAACTGACAATCTCTGTTGACTACTAAAAGTAAAAGGAGCTGTTAACTACCACTTCATGAAACATACAAGGGTGGAAACATTTTAAGCAAGACACTAAGCCCCCTGGCCCTCAGTGTGTGGTGTGCACTAGTGTGTGAATGTGATGGGTGGGAGTGGGAGTGGTGTTCAGAGTCGGCTCTTTTGAACGGTTCCTTTAACGAGTGGGTTTTTTTACTTTCATTTGTCTGTGCATTTTTTGGACACTTTTAATTGTGATGAATGTTGAGCAAAACACAAGAGTGAGCACAGGAGCAGAGCAGGCGACACGAGAGAGAACTTTGTGAACAAAACAAACATATATTGGCATCACTGACAATAGTTAGAAACAAATATGACTGAATAAATAAAAAAAAGATTGTGCATTATTTCAAATGGTCGACACTCTCAGCCACTCGTCAGTCACACCATTTTAGACACATCTGAGCCTCGGCGTTTCTCTCTGTGATTAGTTTGGAGGTTAAAGTGAGTTCTCACACCTTGGCTTCTGTCTGTTTTTTCGTATGATAAATATAAAAAGAGCCAGTGCTTTGAACCCGGCTCTTTGAAATGAACGGTTTCAGAGGATTCGAGCACCTCACAACAAGAGCCAGAAGTCCCATCATTAGTGGGAGTGGTTCTGGTAACCCCGGTTGTTTAAACAGCAATCAGTAAGTAAAAGCAGGCTCTTGATAAAAACCAGTAATAAATGCTTCAATTAAAAGTCAGTAAATATGTGATATGGGTTAAAATTTTAAAAAGTGTATAATCTAAAAAGGGTAAAAAATAGGAATTCATTTATCCTTTAGACTTTTATTTTGAAATTCACGTAGTGTGTGGCACGGACAGCAGGAGCCAACAGATTGTTTGGGGTTTTTCCTTTGCTGAAGGAGGGAGATGTGCAGACAGGCCATTGCAGAAGCTGCTGCCAAAGGAGAAAGGGCGAGACAAAAATCTGTCTGAAATTTGATTTTTAAAAGTGAATGTTTCTAAACTAAAAACTTGAGCAGAGAGAATTTTTAGTTTTTCCAACCTGCCCTGTGTGGGAAACGGTTTGGTTTTTGGATGGATGGGA
>JAIEZT010000970.1:0-26528 GCA_019594935.1 Periophthalmus modestus | reverse complement strand
TATCCAGTCTAATAGGACAAGACCCAAAGGAGGGGGGGCAGTCGAGCGTAGGGTCAACCAAGAGACGCTGTCCTTTGTGTTAGAAACCACAGATGTGAGCATCGTTTGCATGGGAGGAGCTGGACTCTGAGCAGCTCCCTCTGGACACTGCCTCCCGATTTACTGCTGAGGGACATGACAGCTTACCCTATAACCCGCCCCCCAACACCCGTTCTCCCCCCACTGCGTCTTCTGTCAACCTGCTCTTCCTGCTTATTATAGGACCTTCCTCATGTCTCTGTCTGACACCCTGTACAACGGGACAAGTACTTGTACACTGTTTATGTAGTTATAGTTCAACAGTAGTTTAACAATGACACGAATGCTTTAGTCCTGGCTCAGTCCTGCTTTAGTCCTGGCTCAGTCCTGACTCAGTCCTGGTTTAGTCCTGCTTTAGTCCTGGTTCAGTCCCGGTGACTATCCAATCAGAAAGCAGAATGAGCCTCACATGACTCTCTTTTGGGTTGCTGAAATGCTGAAATCCAGTTGTTTTCAATCTAAAATGTCTCTCTCTGGTTCTGAATGGTCACTACCAGCAGTAAACTCCAGCACTTGCAGCCAATCATGAATCAGTGCTAGTGCGGCCTCTGCAGCTCAGTGAGTGAATTCTGGAGGTTTTTTCTCATCAGGTTCAGCTCCTTAATTCCATAACTCCAAACCAGATTGTTAGAAGTGCTTCTCTTCCAAAATGGGATATGTACACGCTCACACAGTAGTACACAATAAACTGGAGCTGTCAGTCACAAAGCGCTCAGGTCAATTCTTCAGATAATGTGGCAAGACCTTATCTCGCACTTATGTAGGGTAGCATGAGAGGAACAAAACTCTTCGGTCACACGAGAAACTCCAAACATAAGCCTCAGCTTAACAGAAATAAAATGAACCAATGAGTCGTGTGTAATGAGCTGAGATCAACCACAAACTGTCAAAGAACTGGAAGAGCTTCACTGACTCATATGACTCTTGTACAGGTACACCGCAGCAAAGGACGCACCCTCTCATTGTCTATATTTTATATACACACAGAAGACATCAAATATGAAGTAAGATATATGGAATTAACTAGCAAAGAAAATAAAATAACTCAATATAATGCTGTTTTATATTTCATATTCAAGTCCTCAGAGTGACCTCCCTTTGCTTTCTGGACCTCAAACCCCTGTCCTTCTCCCTGTGAGCTTCATGATGTAGTCCTTGAAATGGTTTTCACTTCACAGCTGTGCCTCAGGGTCAAGAGCAGTGATCAGAACAAAGGGTGGATTTCATATCTAAAACCAGTTTTGAGTTATTTTGAGTTCATTTCTTTTACTACATTCACATTTGTCATTCATAGTTTTGATGCGTCAGTGAGAATCTACAGTGTAAAGAATCATGGAAATAAAGAAACGAAGTGTTTCCAAACTTCAGGTCGAGTGTATCTTTGTGAGTGCATTTGTTTTACCATAGAGCACATTAAAGAGGAGGTATTCTGCAAAATCAACTTTTTAGCTTTCTTTCATGTTCTAAGACTATTCCCTCATCAAAAACATGTCTGAAGAGGTTTTAAATGTCATCCATGCATGTTTGAGTAATATAGCAATGTCTCCTGGGCCCTATTCAAACTCTTCTTACGGTTAGCAGTAGGAGCCTGTATGAAGCTGCGCCCACAAGTCATGGATAAGTCTCTTCAAGTCTGGTTTTGACAGTATACCTTTGATTTTTGCAATGTTTTGGTAAAAAGTTGCAGATGTTATTGATTTGATGTGGTTGTAAAAGTTCAAGTCTGAGTTCATTATTACCCCTAGATTTCTAGCCTGATTTGAAGGTTTTAGACAGAAAGACTGGAGGTGAGTGCTGAAAGTATCTCTTTGTTTCTGTGGGCTAAAGACTATGACTTCAGCCTTGTCTAAGTTTAGCCATAGAAAGTACCCCCTCTTTAATACCCCATAGAAGTAACATATCCCCTCTTTAATGCCCATAGAAGTCAAAAAACCTTCTTTAATCATGTATTGTGTATTATATTGTAATGTAGGACCTTGTGAGTCTGAGATTCTTTGCAGTTGTCTCTCTGTACTTAACATCTCCCAAACACATTCCCTTTAAACAAAGCCGTATCCCTTTAAGTAGAGGATGTAGTGCAGAGGTCTGACCCAGAGAAAGTCTATAGTCCCACATGTGAGTGCTCTCACGCTGCTCACAGGGTCAGTACCAGGCCACACTGTCTAACATCGCTGCTCTGCATGACTGACCAGGGGGCGGAGTCAAGGGGAGGGGGTGGGGCCAAGAGCAGAGGGTGGGGTCAAAAGCACACTCAACTCCGCCTCCTCAACTGTCACTCACAAACAGACAAATTATTCATGTTTTCTTCACCTGTATGTATCCATGGAGATGTTATTGCTTGGTCTGGAATGTTCCGCAGTATGGCAGTAAACTTACTTCATTCATTCAATTACATTTTTTTATTGCTCAAAAATCCCATGAAAAACGTGCATTCTTACTATGAGCCTCTTCACTGAGTTGACCTGTAACTTGGTCTGTAGATGTTGCCTGCTCGTTTCCATGGAAATAGAAAAGTTCAGTACTGTACTGGAATAGTGTAGGTGAACATTGAAAAATACCTTGAAAAAAAACATGCATTCTTAATGTGAGCAGGCTTGCCTCTCCACAGATCTGACCTGTAACTTTGCTTGTTGATGTCACCTGCTTGTGTAGATGGAAATGGAAAAGTTTAATGCCATCGTCTGGAACATTCAAGGTAAATAAACATCAGACATTGTGACAAGCTCAGTGTAACATTGTGACACATTTAATCAAGTACTCAGTTACATTTACTTGAGTACATTTCTAGCAGCATACTTTTACTCCTATTTGCGTAATATTTGTATTGCAGTAACAGTACTTTTACTTGACTAGTACTCCTCTTCCCACTGTGAGTAAGTCTACAGTGACTTGAGCTTTATGTCGACAATATGAAATGATTTGAACATTTCTGGTTTCTTGCACCACTCCTTCAGATATGATTTATTTTGGCTAATTTTTGTTATTTTTTTCATGTTTAGTAACATTAACATATATCTCAGATGTTACGCCTCAACAGCTACTCTTTAAGTTACTCTTACTTGAGTAATTTCTTGGACCACAACCATGTACTTCTACTTAAGTAATATTATTCTGAAGTACCGTTACTTTTTCTCGAGTACATTTTGTAGCTACTCTACCACCTCTGATCCACATTTTTTCATGTACACGCATGATCTGCTGTATTACCCAGTCACCCGTTCACAACCCGGTAGCACCCAAAGGCCCCGGCTCACCTCCGCTCACATCCGGTGCAGTGCAGACATGTTGGGTGCTCACCCAGGCGTAGGCGCCCATAGCTCGGAGGCTGTTAATGCAGATCAGGCAGAAAGCAGCGCCCGAAGTGACTGCACCTAATCACAAACTTGTTAAGTGCTTTCGTTTTTTTTGACACAGCTCAGACGGGATTAGCGTCCGTGCACACTGTAAAGTATTGACATGTTTTGATCGCCAGCCAGCAGAACATAAGTTTAACCTTCAAAGTCGCTCGCCTCCCTCCCCCCTGCGCACTGGTGAAGATTGTCTGCGTATGCTAGCTAGACACAATCAGGTTATGACCCTATTGGGAGAGCTCTGATCAATATTCCTCTGTACATGACTTCAAGGAGACAGACTGTAGTATTTTTGTCTCTTAGAGAATATTTAGTGTTAGCATTAGCAGTTCTTGTTTTTAACTTCAAAGATGATGTGTTTTTATTTATTTTGGATTAGGTATTTGTCGCCCTCTGCTGGCAACAATGGGGAGTGAATCAATTTATAATCAAAATCAGCAGCATGGCTATTCATTCAATTGATACTTTACAGGTGATGTCAACAACATTTCCTGGGGGTGTGGTACTAACTGGAAGCACTGCTCTGTCTGAGGCCCTGTTACACTTTGAATCTGAGCTTTATTTTAATACAGTCTGACCCTAAAGAGCTAACTTAGCTGAACTCCGACAGGTGAGCTGATTTGTGCCTTTAAACAAGTCCCTCTCAAATAACATTACGGTCACAAGCTAGCTAGCATTAGCCAACAGTTTTTTCAGTTTGTCACACTCACCGTTTTGTGTAAAATTAAACTCCTAAACAGGACCATGAACACTCGGATTGATCACAGGCTCCTGAAAATGTGCTGTTTAAATACAGTTTGTATTTTTTCTTGAGTTTTCAAAGATTCTTAAAACCTTTTTGACAGTGTTTGCTAATGATTGCATTGTGCCAAAGTGAAACAGTTAAACATTCCACCGTAGACATGCAGAGGGTTAAATGTTCACCACGAACTAACCAGATGTTAACTGGTTCTAATTTTACCGGAGGACTTTTTCTTATTGTGCATTTATCAAGACAGATTTTTAATATAACTCTAACTCAAGACATCCAACCCACATTGCCCCCCCTAGACACTGGCAGGTTGAATCAGGAGGGGCATCTGGTGTAAAATTCTGGACAACCCTTATACATCTGCTTAAAGAGGAAAAAGCTAGCAGTTCCAAAAATTCACTGATGTTTGCCACATGGCCGCTCTAATCTGCATCTCACGTTTCCTTATTCGAGCGGACGCCGTGACCCCCCTCCCTAAACCTGACCTGTAATCGGCACAATGTCAGACACTCACAACTTGACGGAGTGCGCTGTAAAGACAGAGCCCCCTAACACCTAATGGTTGCCAAATGTGTGCGCGGAACTTTTTTTTTTAGAGCTGCGTTGTAGCCGGTGATGTGTGGGACAGGAAGTGACCCGGGGGCGGGGTAGAGAGAGAGGCGGGGGGGGGGGGGTCTGTCCTAGTTCAGAATCACCTCCAAAAGTCCCACGCTGTGGCATGTGTAGAGACGGGCGGTGTGCAGAGGTGGGTAGTTGTCAGTTGCATTTACTCAGTTTTTAAAGAGGGGATATTATGCAAAATTAACTGACTGGAGCTTTCTCCCGTGTTATAATGTTATTCCCGCACCAAAAACATGCCTGAAGAGGTTTTAGATATCATCCATGCATGTTTGAGTAATTTAGCAATCTCTCCCGGGCCCTATTCAAACCCTTTTTACCGTTAGCAGTACGAGTCTTTACATGGCTCCACCCACAAGCCTAAGTCACCCATGCTCCCACACAACCAATTTTCATAAATTATACAAAAACGTGATACAAAACTGAACGCAGCAACTTGACAAACCTGATGATGATGTGATGTGCAGTAGTTCAATAATTTTTTTTAGTGGGATGCATGCTGATTGTGTTGTGATGGTGTTCTGAAGGGGGAGAGACTTAGAATGGAGAGCAAAAGGTGGGAAAGAGCGTCAAAAATGAAAGTGAAACTTATAAAACATATTAATATGTTGTTTTGGGAGAATATAGCATTTTGAAAACAATTAAAGGAAAAGTAAAATACCCCCTCTTTAATACCCATAGAAGTCAAATACCCCCTCTAATGAAAATGTACTGCATACTTTTTATCCTACTCGACTTTTTTGAAGTTTTGTGAGTAAGTCTAAAGTTTGTGTTTCTCCTTCAGAAACACAAACTGCAGCTCCTTCAGATATGATTTAGTTTGGCTCATTTATGTGTCTATCTTTTGGAAATGCCAGATAATTGGATTATTATTTAAAGTTTTGTCCTTCAAATTGTATTGATTTTAAACTATAGATCAGATGTTATGTCCAGACAGTGAAGGTTAAGCTAATGCCGCTGGGGCAACCTGTCAGAAGCAGTGCTGGACCCAGGGACCCATCTCCAGATCTTAGTCTAGTTTTAGTCAGGACGACCTTAGCTGGAGGATTTGACCTGTTGTGCACGTTTTGGGCTGATGGGGGAACCAAGTTGCCCAGAAACATGCAAGCTTTGCACAGAAAGGCCTGGACAGCTTAGAAGTCAAACCCACAACCTTTTTTGCTATGAGGCAAGAGCGATTCAGCCAGTGTACAGACTTATGGTGTGCTCAGACTGTGGAGTTTACACGACTCTATGGTGGACCCACGTCTAGGCCTGTGTTTCGGCCATGCATGTTCAAGCGTCAATACAGCAAGAATCTGGCATCAACACAGCGCGTCTTGAGCGTTCAGATGCCACAGTTGAAAAAGCTGAACTTTTGGCATTTGATCGGGTCAACCAATCAGAGCCTATGCACCACTGACATAGTGACGTCATTATCCGGAAGAAGAAGAAAGAGAAAGACCCTGGAGCCACAAACACCACCACAGAAAGAATAGAGGAGAGCCTCATTGTTGCTGTTTACCTGTGCCCAGAACTGTATGTGACCTGGTTTGCATCATTCTCAAAGAGACCAGAAAGACAAAAGTTCCAAAGGCACTCACAGACCAGAGCGGGCGCCCTGTACGTGTGTCCACGGCATCTGTCCTCAAATGCAAAGGCATCCAACTAGAGGTGTCCAACTACAGACGTCTTGAGTAATTTCTTGGACTATATGTTTACTTGAGTAATATGATTGTAAAGTAACGTTTGTCTTACTTGAGTAAAATTTTTGGCTACTTTACCACCTCCTTGGTTGTGTGTGCAAGGGTGCGGTGTGCAGAGTGGCGGAGTGCAGAGGGGTGGTGTGCAGACTAGCGGTGTGGAGAGTAGCAGTGTGCAGAGTGGCGGTGTACAGGGGGAGGCGGTGTGCAGAAGGGCAGTATGGAGAGTGACAGTATGGAGAGTGGCGGTGTGCAGGGTGGCGGTGTGCAGGGTGGCGGTGTGCAGAGTGGCGGCGTGGAGAGTGGCGGTGTGCAGGGGGAGGCGGTGTGCAGAGGGGCAGTATGGAGAGTGGCGGTGTGGAGAGGGTCGATGTGCAGAGGGAGGCGGTGTGCAGGGGAAAGGCGGCGCAGGATGAGGGAGTAAGCTGCTTTGTGCTGGTGGCAGTGACAGACAGCTACAAGCGCCTCTGACTGAGCGACTGGCTGGCTCACATCACTCACTCCCAGGGTCCACTGGCCCACTTTCAATCACATCAGCTGAAGCCTCCAGAGCCAAGTGCAGGAGAGAGGCAGGGACAAGTACACCTGCCCAGCCCACCAGCCTGGCCCACCTGCAAGGCCCTTCTCGTTTTGGAAGACTGTTATAGACAAGCACATCAGTCCAAACCTACTGCATCTGCTGTGTAAAAGATCATAAACAGCATTGTTTCATCTCTCACTTAGAAATTGAAGGTTAGTACGGTTAGGCTAAGCTGTTTCTATGCAGTCACTGCTGCCCTGGAGTGGCTGTCAAAAACATGGCTGCCAATCAACGACTCACTGACCTCTACAAAGTCCCCACTTTGACAAGCAAACACATACATACACAGGACAAAGCAGGATGCAATGCCATACTGTACTTTGAGTATTCTTTAAAAGTGGGTGGGATTGACAAGCAGATTAACCATCAGATTGTGCCAGGAGAGACTGAAGCTGTGATTGATGCTCTATGGTCTGCTCCTTTCAGCATTCAAACAGAAGGAGGGACTGGAGAGCCAGGCAATAATCCCCCAAACCAGGACTGGACCACTATCCTTCTAGTTAGGAGGTCCAACTGGACAATTGGGGCCTACCATGTTATCCTTGTTGAAATACAAGATAGACAACGCCATGGTTCACTTTAAAAACTGCAGTATTTTATGAAGGTATTTTGAAGCTCATTTACCTGGAAGCATTCAATGGCATCGTCTGAAGTATTCTAATATTGTTTTGTATTCTTACAGTACTCGTTCACTGTCCTTAATCTGCCTGTGTGCGTCTGTCAGTCTTCAGATAGATCCAGGAGGGCTGTTAAAACGTGTCTAAAAATAGCACATCTTATGTTTTCTTTTAGCGCTTCATAAGGCCACCATTTGCTCCACTTTCCCTCTCTCCCTCACAGCGCTAACGCTAGCTTCACAGAAATCACCTCATTGTTTTTACCTTTTCGCTCTCTGCGTTCCACTGTCCATATCACGTGCTCTCATCCTTTGTCTCCAGCAGCTAGGCACCGCTCTGCCGCAGTCCCCGTGTGCCCGCTGCAGCGGTGTCACTCCGGGTTAGCGTCCCTGTAGCTAGCTAACTCTCCCCCGCACCACCCGAGATGGTTAACTGAAGCGTGTTAATAGGAAAAGGCTTGTCCCTTCCATACTAACACTTGGATGACTCTGCAGGGCCTGGATGGTGAAATGGAACCCCCCACCACCTCCACACGCACACACACCAACACACACACATAAACATTTTAGGCTTCCATGGTTCTTTGGGACATTATATTGACTTGATTCATTTTTCTGGAGACTAAATCCTAACCTAAACCTATTTTAACCAATATCTGAACTCTATGGTGTGTTCCAGTTGTCCTCGAATGACATATATGACAAGCGGAATGCCTTACGATTTTGAAATTTCTACTTGGAAAGTCTGGGAACATTTCAGACCCCGCCTGCGCCCTGCACTTATTTCAAAACTAAACAGTTTAAGTGTACTTCTGTTATTTTCCTTCTGTACTGTCTGTGAACCTGCTCCTGCACTGTGAGCCTCTGCAATTATAAAAATGCACTTCTACACTAATTTAGCCTGTTTACATGGATATATAAACTGTAAATTTAACACAAATTTCCTGGTATTTTTATTTCACCATTATGTTTGTAAATGAAGATATGAACATTAATAACAGACAAATCAGGTGCCTTCTTTCCCTGAGGTTGCCCGTCCTAGTGTTAGCAACAGGTTTGAGTTGACAGCGTCGCTAAGCGCCCACTCCCTGCTAGACAAGCAGTGGGGAGGATAGGGGTGTTACCTTCAACAGCCTCACTCAGGATTGGCTCTTTGGTTGCTATGATACTCGCGGTCAGAATTCCAAATGTGGAACTTGGCTCAAAATTTTGGCCCTATAACTGCTAGCCTCAATGAGCTTCATTTGAGTGACGTCACACTCCCTTGGGTGATATCGCACTCCCTTATGTCACTTCTTTATATGACAGGAATGCAGAATCTCAGAGGTCAGATCTCGGAGTGATGTTTGCTCTAAGGAGGATTGGACTGCTGCATAAAATCCATATGTTGTTGATGTATTGTATATGTATATGTATGTAAAGGGCTCATTTTGTCCTCATAAAGACTAGAGGTCCCCACAAAGCGAATTATACCTGTCCACACACACGCACACACACACACACACACACACACACACACACACACACACACACACACAGGATTTGCTTACATTGTGAAGGAACGCACTGACCCATCGCTCTGAAGGAAATGGACATTGACAGGGTTGTCCTCTTTCTCTCTCTCTCTATTCCTCATCCTCTCTCTATCTCTGTTACTCTCTCTTTTCCCTCTCTATCTTTGACTCTCTTTCTGTCTCCCCCTCTCTCTCTTTCTTTCTTCCTCCCTCTTTCTCTGTCTCTCCCTCCTTTTCTCACTCCCCCTCTCTCTCCCTCTCTTGCTCCCCTCTCCCCATCCCCTCCCTCTCTCTCCATTCCTCCCCTCCTTCCTTCTCTCCCCTCAGGCCACGGAGGCGTACATCCAGAGACTTGGACAGACTCCATCCCAGTTGCTTATCGAGCCACATCCACCGCGCAGCTCCGCCTTGCACCTGGTGAGGCCAGAGAGCATGCTGGGAAATTCACTGTGGTGGGGTATAGTGCAGATGTGCACTATACCCCACCACAGTGAATATTAATATTAATGTGCTTGTTTTATCTGGGTTCATTTCTGGTCCTGGTTTAGACCTAGTTTAGACCTGATTTATACCTGGTTTAGTCCTGGTTTAGATCTGGTCCTGGTTTAGACCTAGTTTAGAACTGGATTAGACCTGGTTTATTCCTAATTTTGTCCTAATTTAGTCCTGGATTGGTTCAGGCCCCCTTTGCTTGCAGTGCTCATTTTAGTCTATTTTAAGTCTCTGTGCCTGATTTTTTGTGCCTTAAAAACAGAACTAGTTGATTTTAAACCGTTTGCAGTGGTCCAAAGTTATTCCTCACTGACCTTGTGCACCCTAATTACTCACCACAATGAGTTTATTAGCACTCTCAGAGACCACAATGGAAAAGTTAACAAGAAGGATGCTAATTATAGTATAGCTCTACTGGAGCAAGCCAAATACAAGAGAAAAGCTGGCACAGACCTTTTAAGTACATTAAAACATGCATGTGTAGTTTATTCTGGTCCACCGTTGTTTTTAATATATATTTTCCACAGGGGCCTGGTGGCATTGATTTCATTATAGATATTTTTATTGCTCAAAAGTATCAGTGGGGCCAACTCTGCACAGATCTGACCTGTAACTTGACCTGATGGCGCTACCTGCTTGTCTCCATGGAGATAGATGTGTTTATCACCATAATGTGGAACATTAAAGTTAATATTAAGACATTAAAACTGAGCTGGAGACAGGTGAAAATGAAATGACGCTTTAGGCTGAAATTATGACATTATCAAACTGTAGAACATGAACACAACCTATTCACACACACAGAGGTCATGCAGACGACATCACAACATTATATCAGAGTCGATGAAGCATTATGACATTTTCTCCTGTAAAAACCCCAAACTCTGAATCTGAAATGTGACAGAGCAGCTACAGTTTAAAACAAATATAAAAATCACAGCTCTGATCAGTATTTAGTTTGTCACAGACTCTAAAACAAGATACCCAAGTCCACAGAGTAAAAGCAGAGAACAGTGAGATCACAGGGCACTGCGGACACACTCGAATATCCACGGGCCATACTGAATAATGAGCTGGATCAGATATCGACTTCAAATTTTGGTTGAGTCAATATCCTGGTTGGACATATACACTGATGCAATGAGACTATTTACAGGTCATACTTGGCTCAGAAAGTCTCAGAATGTTTGAACTTTTATTTGCACAAAGTTGTTCTGTCATTACTTGAGAAAGAAGAAACATCTGCACACATTTGGATCAGTTTTGTCTTATTTATTTTCGTTTAAAGGAAATAAATGCTGTTTTTTTTTCCCTGCTCTGGTATCGATTGGTATCGAGTATATAATATTGATATCGACATTTGAACTGAAGAAGCTGGATTGTGCATCCCTAAGCTTAAGTGTTCCTCCCATCGTTAGCTAACAAGCTATCTAAGCTCTTCACAGCAACAACAAAGAAACTACTTTCAGTTTCTATTTCTGTATAAACATAATTTGAGCTAAATCTCTAAGGACAAAAATCAGGCGAATCAAATATATGTGTGTTCGGCTCGTAGTCTCACTTCATGTCAGTGCATAACCTCTATAGTTTATAATATTGACACATTTTAATTCGGAAAGAACACTGATATAGAGATATAAAGGACTTCCAATTCTTTTGTTTCATATCAGCAGCAGTATATTAGCGTGTGTAGGCCTATGCAGAGTTGTGTAAAGTGAACAGCACCCCCTACTGGCCCTCATGGGTATATTGTCCCTCTAAGCTGCTCTGCTCTAATCCTTGTAATAGCCAGCCTAGACCTCACTATCCGTGTGGTTCACCCTGCTCTTACCCCACACACACAAACCCTTTAAGAAAAACAGACTCTATAAGCTGTCAAAAGAGTTACATTTGTTCAGAAGGAAAAGAACAAGCAGATATTTTTTAAATGCTATTTTTTCTTCTGACTAGTGTCTTCACAGGACAATATTTCAAACTCAATTTTGATCCTAAGCAATAGACTCCATACTCTATATGGATTACCGATACCACACTGATAAAACCCCTTTTTTCTTTAGACAATATACTGTGATTTTCAACTTTAAATGGTAGTAATTTTTTTTATATATATATATATATATATATATATATATATATATATATATATATATATATATATTCCCATGTGGCCTTATATCCATGTGGCCTCATTGGTCCAGGTAGGTTCCATAGTGGTCCATGGGTGTATACTAGTCTATGTGTCTTATACTTGTTCTGATACAGCTCAAGATCATTCTGAAGATATTCAGGAAATTCAGGATTTTGTCATGTAATAGTAGCTTTGGTATAAATTAGTACCCAATTTTCGATACCTTTGACAACTCTAGTGTAGACTCAATTTTTTTTGAGTCGGATCTGTGGAGAGGTGACCCCATTTACAGTAAGAAGGTACTCAGTTAAAAAGACACCTGTACTTGAATAAATGTAAGATATATACCTTCTCAAAAACAAGCCTGAAGAGGTTTGAGATGTCATTCATGCAATTTTGAGTAATCTAGAAATCTAAAAAAAAAAAAAGAAAAAACTGTACATGGAGAGCAAAAGGACGTGGTACTCACAGCATCACAAATGAAAATGAAATTTATAAAACATGTTAATGTGTTGTTTTGGGTGAATCTAGCATTTTAAAAACAATAAAAGGAAACATGTTGATTTAAATATATTTTGTGTTACAGTTAATACCCCATAGAAGTAAAAGACCCCCTCTTTAATACCTGTAGAAGTAAAATTCCCTTTCTTTAATACCACACATTAGTCAAATACCCCGTTTTTAAGCCAGTTCTATTTTTGAATAGCACATGAACCTCACCAACAAGATGGTGAGATAACAGTATGACAGATCTGTAGGTTTAAGTTTTTCATTCTGGTTATATTTGTGATATTATTCCTTTGGCGTTTTCAGTATCAGACCTGTGCCTTGTCTCCAGAGCCCTCTGATATTGAAGGACCTGGTCATGGTTCTGAAGTTCCCATCCAACTCTCCGGTCACCCATGTCTCAGCCAACACCCTGCCCCAGCTCAGCACCCCGGCCGTGGTCACCGTCACCTGCAGCCGCCTGGTCGCTCTCAACCGCTGGAACAACACTGTGGGTGAGGCTCGGTACTTTCACAGGGAGCGCACACTTAAGGTTTGGTACATACACAAACTATGAGGATTTAAAGGAGACATCTGCGTACTTAATTAAAACTACATGTGTGTGGGGGGAAAAATGTCACAACAATAAAAACACGTACATGAAATCTGATGCTAGCTCTGGTGAAATGGGAGTCCTGTTTTCTATTATTAAGCTGTTTTAGATAAGTATTGTGAGTTACAATGAAATTATAAAATGAATCATGATCTAAATCTTTTTTTTACCATCATTGAATAGTAGTTAAATCCAGCCTGGAGTACTGACCTTGGTCCTCCTTTCCACCAATCAGAGCCTGATACTGTTGCTTCCATAAACTGTATAAAGAAGTGGACTGAGTGAGTGTAATGTCACCCATAGCGTTTGGCTCCAGTCAAATTTAGCTCATCGAGACTATCAGTTAAAAGCGGCAAAACACTGCTAACAGGAGCGTCCTCAGGAAAGAAGGCGCCTGATTTGTCTGTTATTAATATTTATATCTTTAAACCCCAGGATCATGTAGAGCGGGTTAATACAAACATTTTAAGACCACAATGACAAGGCTCACTGCAGCAGTTACAGAGAGAGTGGCCACAGTTTTCTAATGTAAAGTGAATTGGAAGTTTGCCCATGATCACTTCTTATGTGGAATTTGGCAGCTAGCGCGTTAGGTATGTCCATTTTATATATATACAGTCTGTCCTTTAAGCCAATCACAGTTCAAGCCGTTCATAGGGGAAGAAATGCATTGATTGTTTCTATGAACAACAGTTATCTTGGGCGAGATCAAACTCCCTGTTATGTTATGTACCTATTATTAAAAAACAGAGGAAACTACATAGCCCATGATCCTTTGCTCCATTTCAATGCAGAAATGCAACTGCTATAAAGCCAATTTCTGTCTTAATTCTTTGGACAGACAGTAACACAGCACCAAAGGGCTCGTGAAGGTTTTTTAAAAGGAAAAAAGTAGCATTTCTTTAAGTCTGTTAGCACAGCCATAATATTTCGGTAAATATCACACAGCAAGAAGAATACTGCTACCATGCCGTGAGATTTGCAAATCGTCCCTACAGTTTGATCACAATGCCTCCTCTTTTGAAAAATACATCCAGGGCAAGGCACTTACTTACATTTGAAGATCTCTGGAGGTTCAGTCCTGTGTAATGGTCAGTGGTCAGTGTGGGTCTTTAATGGAAGTCCACAGCCAGTCATCTGTCAGTGAAAACATGTGGTTTGAAGCAGACGTGAGACTGACCGAGAAAGAAGTTTGGCTGTTTTGTGTTAAAAGGCACTTATTCAAAATGTTCAGGAAATAAATACTGAAATCTATTTACATTTTTTTATTTATTTTTTTGCAAAGAAGAGGGATGAGGGAATTTCTTTCATATGGCCAAACTCTACCTCCATGGCAACACAATGCAGTCCTTTAGCTCCGTTTGTTGCCAGGTGTGGAGCCTAGAGCCGAGGCCTGGGCAGTCACCTCTGTCACACTGTTCCCACATATACCCACACGTGTGAACAACATTAGCCAAAGCAAACCGCCTCCGCCGTCAGCCTCACCTCAGGGTCAAAAGGTCGTTGCCAGTTCTTCCTGGGAAAATTAGGCCCTGGCTGCACCACATTCAGCTCACACGTCGCCATCTGTCACCATGGAAACAAGAGCTAGCGGCTAACAGACAGCTGCAGCACCTGGCTAGGCTACTCTGTCAGAAGACTGCTTTGGTCAAGTTGTGTTGTCACAATATTTAATGTTGATACTAAGGAAAAAACTTGATATACCCATTCACACACACCTTTTCTGAATAGCTTTAGAATGATCTTGAGCTGTATCAGAACAAGTATAAGCCCTTATAGACTAGTATACACCTATGGACCACTATGGAACCTAATATAAAAGAAAGTACTACCATTTAATGTTGAAAATCACATTCTATTGTCTAAAGAAAGAGTGTTTTTATTATCATTGTGGCATCGGTAATCAGTATAGAGTATGGAGTTTATTTCTTAGTACTGAAATGGAGTTGAATTTTCTATTGTAAGAACACTAGTTTGTTTTCCTTGTATTGTACTTTGCTATGTACTACTACTACTACTGTTATATACTAAGGCTATGGGATACTCCGGCTATCAAAAGGGAGCCAAAGTCTTTCTACTCTCATCAGAATGACAGGAATCCGGCAGCCATATTGGAGGCCTGTAGCTGTTTCCAAAGTGTCTCCAGACCTGCTTTCACATGAGTAAAAACATCTTCATTTGGTCTGACACACAGAACAGAGCCAGATGAGCAGAGCCAGCAGAGCAGATGGGCGAGAGGGCTGAGGCGGGCTATGAGACAGGACTGTGGGACAGGACTGTGGGACAGGACTGTGGGACAGGACTGTGGGACAGAGTTGTGGGACAGGACTGTGGGACAGCGCTGAGGCGGGCTGAGAAGACACACACACACACACAGAAGTAAAAGTCCAGACTGTCTGCATTTTTAAGCAGATATCAGTCTGGAGACCATGCCCTCTGTCACACCTCGAGCCAGGATCGAATACAACCGTCCAATCAGATTGCTAATTCAGTGACACATGTGATGTGAAACACATGTTTTTCAGTTCCCTGTGATATTTTTGTCCTTTCTTTTTTCCCCATAAGCAGCAGTATTTGTTTTGAAATGGACCATGCGAGCGAGTCCTGACTGACTAATTCACCTGTCAATCACGCCCATCTGAAGTCGGGGAGATTCACCCATGACCAGACTCACATCTTCATAATATTATCATAGGAAATAACTTCAAAACATTAAAACAACAAAAACTCATTAATAACAAGAATAACAGAAAACAGTACTTGTATTTATCACTGTGTTTTCAGGCTGTTTCAGTTGAGTTCAGCAGCTGTATTCACAAGGTCTAAAAAGAGAGGAGAGAGAGAATGAAGTATAGATGTACAGTACACTGGACTTTGCAGCCCACATATAATGAGTGGTTTTAGTAATATTACAATGTCCAATTTTGTACTTTTGACAACCAATTAAATTACTTTATGGATCCCTAAGTTGCAGTTTAAGAAAGTAAACTGTTAGGAGATGTTACGCAGCTATGCGTCTCAGTGCTGCCTAACATCAGGACTGGTCCGTTTCAGTACTTTCTGTGTTCAGTTTGAGTAACAGCTCTCAGGACAAAAGTGCGCCCGGTCTGTATCCTGTAGCTCGGCCATCACAGTCAGCCTCCAGGGGAAGCCAGATGAATTCTCATTTCCCATTGAGTTTGGTGTTGAGATGAGACAGGCCCTTCAAGCCATGTCCACAGTCCAGGACAGATCCTTCTTCAGTGACCTGAAGAAGCAGCTTGGACGAGCCGCGAAACATCCTTCACTCCTATAACTTTCTGCCCAGTTGACAGATTTTACTTTTGGCTTTTACCATACTGAAAGTAGTTTACTCATGTAACTGTAAGAAATAATGTGTTTTTCATCAGGTCGCCATTTCATTTCTTTTAGCGAAACATTTTATGTAAAAATGGCCAAAACTGAGAATTTTTGGGACTTTCAAAAAAACACAAAACATAAAAAGGGGATTTGGGATCTTATTTAGTACTTGAGTGAGCTAAATCTCATTGAAAAATAGCCTAAAATTCAAATTTTATTTTTATTTAACAAATCAGTTTGGAATTAGGATGTAAAAAAAATAAATAAATAAATAAAAAAATCCTTCTGCGCATTTTGACAGAATGTTGTTAAGTACCAGATTGTAAAGTTTAAAGTGCTACTTTAAGGGCTGATCTTTATGTCCGTATGGGGGGAATGCATTTTGAGAAAAACAGCCTCTGAAGTTACCATGTCCCATATAAATCTATGGAGTTGATTAAATTAATATTAAAAAACATCTTTTTGTGCAGAGTGGGACAGTTTTGTTGTTTTCCACATGAAAGCCTATATTCTGAGAGACCAACATACAAAAAAAAAAAACAAAATGTGTTTTGTTTGGTAGTGTCTCCCTTAAAACTCCCATTATAACAATGTATCTGGGTAGTACTTTTACCTCACCTTTATATATTCATCCCTACATACCCTTGTCCCTTATGTGCAGGTTTGAGAGGAGCTCCTGGTTACTCACTGGAACAAGCCCAACACCTGCCCATAGAGATGGACCCTCTCATCGGTAAGACTTTGTAATGGTGTTGGTATGGTGTGTGTGTGTGTGTGTGTGTGTGTGTGTGTGGTGTGTGTGTGTGATGTGGTGGTGGTGTGGTGGGTGGTGTGGTGTTGGCGTGGTAGTGGTGTTGGTGTGCTGTTGATATGGTGTAGTGTTGGTGTGGTGTTGGTATGGTGTAGTGTTGGTGTGGTGTTGGTATGGTGTTGGTGTGCTGGTGGTGTGGTGTTGATGTAGTGTTGGTATGGTGTTGGTATGGTGTCGGTGTGGTATTTCTACGGTGTTGTGTGTGGCGTTGGGTGTGGTGTTGACATGGTGGTGGTGTTGGTATGGTGTTGGTATGATGTTGGTGTGGGTTTGGTGTGGTGGGTGGTGTGGGTGCTGGTATGGTGTAGTGTTGGTGGGGTGTTGGTGTCGGTGTTGGTATGATGTCAGTGTGGGGTTGGTGTAGTGTGAAATGGTGTTGGTGTGCTGTTGATGTGGTGTTGGTGTAGTGTTGGTGTGGTGTGTTCTTGGTATGGTGTTGGTGTGGTGTGGTGGTATGGTATGGTGGTGGTTGGTGTTTGGTGTGGTGTGTTGTATGGTGTTGGTGTGGTGTTGGTGTAGTGTTGGTGTGCTGTAGTGTAAATTTAGTGTGGTGTTGTTTCGGTGTTTGTGTGGTTTTAGTGGGGTGCTGGTATGGTGTTGGTGTGTGTTGTTGGTGTGGTGTTGGTGTAGTGTTGGTTTGGTGTGGTGCCTGGTGTGGTGTTGGTGTGGTATTGGTGTGCTGTTGGTGTGCTGTTGATGTGGTGTTGGTGTGGTGCTGGTGTGGTGTTGGTGTGGTATTGGTGTGCTGTGATGTGTGGTGTGGTGTGGTTTGTGTTGGTGTGGTGCTGGTGTGCTGTTGGTGTGGCGTTGGTGGTGGGTGGTGTGTGTGTAGTTTTGAATAAACCCTGTGAACTGGAGAGAATTATCCTGAGGTGCTGCTCTAGGATGCATTTTAGATCAAACTGTACAAATGTACCATGTTGATCCCACGTTTGAGGCGCCTTCAGGGGTTTCATGTTTGTCTGTTTTGTATTTTTTTTTATATATATATATATATATTATATTTATCTCCCTCCATTTTATTTTTTTTCTTTGAGTGAAAACATTTACAGAACAATAATCGGGCTATAGACACAACCAGCAATACCTCTAAACCTGCAAAAATCTCCAGTGTGCAGGAGAACTCTAGGATTCACAGATCCGACCTGTAACTTGGCCTTGTGGCGTCTCTATGGAAACAGATATGTTTAAAGAGAGGGTATTTTACTTCTATGAGTATTTCAAAGCGGGAGTATGTTACATCTATGGGGGTATAACTGTAACACATAACATAGTTATATCTCCATGTTACCTTCTATAGTTTTGAAAATGCTATATTCACCCAAAACAACAAGTCACTCCTCCTTCAGAGCACTATCACAACACAAAATCAGCGTGTGTCCTCATAATGAAACTACTGCACTGTGTAGTTTTGTATCATGTTTTTTGTATATTTATGGAGAATTGTCATGTGGGAGCATGGGTGACATAGGCTTGTGGGCGGAGCCTTGAACAGGCTTGTACTGCTAACATAAGAAGGGTTTTGAATTGGGCCTGAGAGAGATCATTAAATTACTCAAACATTCATGGATGACATCTAAAACCTCTTCAGGCATGTTTTTGATGATGAGGGAATACTTTATAACATGGGAGAAAGCGCGAAAACATTGATTTTGCATAATTAGTATTTGGAGCTTTCTCCCATGGCATGCAATGGAACATTCCAGGCAAAGAAATAACCCTCAATGGGGAAAAGCCGGTGGCGGACTCTCCACCTCAAAAGTTACATAGTACACCTTTAACAAAAAAAAAAAACTGCGTACCACCTGTTGTGTTTAACCGGCAGCTTTGAAAATATGATGTTTTGACACTACCACAATGTAAACATAAAAAAATAATAATGTAGATTTTTGTTTGGGCAAATAAATCTGTTCTTTTCTGTGGTAATTTTACTGTAGCGGCAGGAGATGTTGTTTCGGAGATACATAAATATTTGAATATGAAGTATATCATCTATATGAAACTGAGATGTTTTTGTCAGTATGGCCCCCTCTGTATTACTCTGTGGCTGATGTCTCTCTCCTGCACACTTCAGTACAAACATGTCCCTACCCACACCACTCTACGTTAAACATCTTCTTCACCTCGTCTTCCCTGTGCGCGCCTTGACACGGGTTTGTCTCTGTGTTTCGCTCCCTCTTTATTCCTCCCACAGCCAACGACTCGGGAAGCAACAAGCGTCAGATCAGGGAGCCGGTGGACCACAGCGTTCCGATCGGAGCGCAGTGTTTCGTGGTGACAGCTGACAACGGCTACATCCTGGTGTGTGGCTTCCGGGACCGCAGCCTCCGAGTCTACTCCACCGAGACAGGTACGGGTACGAGAGGTGGAGGAGAGGGGGAGGGAGAGAGGGAGGAGGAGACAGGGGAGAGAGGGAGGGAGGGGAGGGACGGGGTGACTATGTCATGATGGTATATGTTGTAATACACAGTTTGCTGATATGTTGAAGTGAGCTCTACTGCTGACAGTGTAAACAGATAGGTGTGTGGGCTGTTCCGCTGTCGCCTTAAAGCAAAATGGAGCAGCATAAGAGCCCTCTACCACAATAAAATCCCCCAAATTAATTATACTAGAAATACAACATTCTATTCACATATTAAAGGGGCTTGTTCATGTAATAAAGTAAACATTCTCTTGCCCCAGAACAGATATAAAAGGTAAAAGCAGCGCTCAGCGTCAAACAGACACCTCTGCATGCTGCTTGCATCTAATTATAAAGTGTTTTTAGTGTCCCATAATCAGGAAGTGCACATTAGCATGCCACATCAGTCTCACTATGAGCTTTTAAATGGTTTCATATAGTAAACTGCATCATTATGTAAGATGCGTCGTGTATAAGCAGGTAGGCTAAGCCAGTTGTTTTAGTGTGCAGATAGGCTGATCCCGGTGTTTTGTGTATGGGTAGGCTTATCCAGATATTTTGTGCACAGGTAGGCTAACTCAGGTGTTTTGTGTGCTGGTAGACTTACCAATGTGTTTTGTGCATGGGTTGGCTGATCCAGGTGTTTTGTGTGCAGGTAGGCTGGCCCAGGTGGTGTTTGGGCACTGGGACGTGGTCACATGTCTGGCCCGCTCGGAGTCCTACATCGGGGGAGACTGTTACGTCGTGTCAGGGTCCAGGGACGCCACTCTGCTGCTGTTGGGTATTGGAGTGGGAGGCACAAACATCATCGGCGATAAACCCCACCAACAGTATGTACTACTACCACTTTGCTAATACTAATACTACTGCTTCTACAACCATTACAACAACTACTACTACTACTACTACTATTACTACTCAACCATACTACACACACTGCTGTGATACTGGAGCAGGAGGTACGTCATTGGAGATAAACCACACCAACGTATGTACTACTACTGCTGCTACTTCTGCTTTTACTACTACTACTACTACAACTACTGCTTCTACTATTGCTGCTGCCATTACTCCTACTACAACTAACCTACACTACACACAAACAATTGTACTCTGCTGCTGTGGTACTAGGGATGTATAACATAATTGGGGATAACCCTGCTGACAATACTATGTACTACTACAACCTACTACTACAGCTTCTACCACCCACCCAACCTCTACAGCTAAACACATTCTGCTGTGGTACTGGATACTAGTACTACAAACTTAAAGTACTTTTACAGTTACCCACTCAGACATCAAGATCAGAGACAAGCCCAGCTCAAAACTTTCAGCGTGTCTAGTAGTCCATCAGATACATCAGCTCTTGACCTTAAACTTGCCTGAGATGAGTCCATGGGCCTGCACTGTGGCCGCTGCTCTCAACAGGTTTCACCAGTGGAAAGTTTTGAGAATGGGTCAAATGCAGACGGCAAATGTATCAATACGGACAAGTCTATAAATACAATAGGCCACAGTTTTGATTCCTTTTGAGATAAATGTTTTCACTACAGCCGAAAACAAGAAAACTTCATTCATCATTTATCCTTGAGTTTCAAAATTAGGACTGTTGCCATAGCTATTGACAATTTAGAACAAATATTGGTGTTTTTAGATTATGAATGTGATTATATCATACTCCCAGATGGGGACTGTAGTGGTACACTACAGTTCCCATGATGCCTTGCTCATTATCAGGGACAAGAGCCAGTTTTTCCTATACATTATTGTTACTTTGCCATGAAATATACAAAATCCATAAATGTTGAGTCCTGATCATTTCTATCAGTGACTAGACCCAAAGAACTCCTGTGTTTACAAAGAAATCTGCAAATTTTTGACAATATTAATTTTATCTGCACCCATCTGTGTTAAATATGATTGGTCCCTGTAGAATGTGATGATTGTCATGGGGAAAAGCGTCAAAAGAATATCTGAAGGCCATGACAGATGACTTCTGCATGTGAACTGTAGTGATTTACTTTGTTTGGTTTTTTTTTAAGTATTTTGAACAGTCTTTCTTTGATAAAACATAATATTTAACTCTGTAAATTAACGTCAGTTGTGAGTAATGCTCGGTCCTAAGAATGCATCTGATGCAGGATTCACATCCAGAGTCTGTTACCACAATAGTTCCCAGTGTGCAGTTTGACACTTCACTATCAAGGCTCTGTTGTGGAAAGAAATATCAAAAGTTTGATCAGGGCAGAGGCAAGGCCGACTCTCCCCCCAGAGTCTGAATGGGACAGAGGCAGTATGTGTGATCTGTTAGCATGCTAGCATCACTGAGTTGAACCCGGTGTTTTTAAACAGCTGTGATGTCCTGGTGGCCTTACACTTCATTCCGGGCAGAGTTTCCAACTGATGGATGTTTTTGGAATAATCCATCATGAGCAGAGGTGATTAGGAAAACACAAGCGACTGTACCACATACGGAGGACTGGATGGGGGACGAGGTTCGGAAAATGATGTAGCAATTTTTTCATGGGAGAGGCAACGATTCAACTGCTTCGGTTCGTTAAAAAGGAACTGTATTAATATTTTGACTTAAAATTCCATAAACTTGACCTAATCGGTGTCCCCCAGTATGAAGTAAACAAGTTCAGATCAAATATAGCTTTTACTGATGACTATTATAATGTTGATTTATTCTATTTACAAAAAACATGGACAGGATGGACAAGTTCATTGCTGAAATTTTGTTTCAAAGTTGTTGTAAGCATCCTGCAGCCCAATCATGAATCTGTGCTAGTGCAGCCTCTGCAGCTTCAAGTGAGTGAATCTGGAGGGTTCTTTCACATGAGGCCTGCCATATACTCAGACACCCTTGTATGTGTCCTCGATCTGCAAGTGTAGGCTTTGGACACACAGGGTTTTTCTACCTATGACGCAACAAGTCCTGGGAATATTCAAAGCCATATATTTTCTAGGACTCAGAGGCAAATTACATTTTTACAGAGGATTACTGAAACCAGTGTGAACAAAGCTAAATACAACTCCAGCTATGTCCGCTGACCAAGGAACCATGCGACATTGCCATGTGGTCCCTTAAAATGTGGAGGTAAATTTAAAGATGACCACTTTATTTCATGAATCATGTGAGAGAGATGATGAGAATTAGGGACGAGCACATCAGAGAGAGAGAGAAAGAGATGATGTGGAATGTAGAGGACAGAGAAAGAGATGATGTGAACTGAGGGGGACAGGGGGCGTTGCTCATGTTTCCTTTTGTCACAGAATTAATTAACTTGACTGAAGCTCTGACAGTTCATTAAGAGTTTCAGCTTGGTTTGCTCCAGTTAGCGAGGGCCAGGTCGCTGTGGTTTTTAAAAACACAATTCCCTGGATATTTTGTACAGATACGCCTCACAATGAAATCTGACAGAGCTGTTTGTGTTTTTTCTAGTTAGGACTTGGTTTGTGGAGTCGTATTTGGTAAATTTTATAAATATTTATCATAGGTTTTACACCAGTTAAGTTTGTGCAAAAATACAGAAGTATTTTGTCATCAAATCAAAACTATTGTGTTTTTGGCACTTATTACATTATGGTGGCTATGTTTTGTCACATCTACTGTCCATGTCCCACCAGAACGAAACTTCAACAAAGCAGTTATAAAAATCTAGGAAATATTTAGTCAAATCTTAAATTATAATTATGTTCACTATGTTGTAGTAAAATGGTCTTCTCAACTGTCACACTTTAAATGTATTCAAGCCCTCCCCCTCCCCCAGGAATTAGTCCCTTGCAAATGTTGTAACTACATTTGATCTCATTATATTCATACATTCTATTTTTGCATTTGTATGTAGATTTCATCCATCTTTTGAATGAGGTTTAAACGTGCGTCCATGCCCCTTATACTTCAACTCTGCCCCCACACGTGTAACCACCCCCCCAAATAGATTCTCCTACCGCTCCCAAAACAACACTTAAAACATGGAATAAATTTCAAAATGACACCAGGCTCCGTCCTGGGTCTGTTTTTGAAAGGGGGGGTTGGACCTTTTGTCAGGAAGTGAGCTGTCACTCTTGCCTCTTTCACCCTGGGATAAACTAGACACAAAACCATTTTAAACAAGGTTAATCTTTTTATTTTATTTGAAATGCCATAAAAGAAAATGCAAACCAAAAGTTCACAATCTTAATTAAAGCCGCAAGCGGCGATGATGGCCCTCGCCACGGCTGCGACCGCCTCCCGTCGCGACTGGGGCGGGCCAGCCACGCCTCCCCGCAGCATTATCCCTGCCGGCCACCCCCCGGCCGCATACGCCCCCCCTCGCCCCCCCTCGCCCCCCCCGTCACACTGTTTCCATAGTGCAGTGTGATCAATGCATTAAACTGGTGGACGTCTGTGACTTAGAACCATCAAAATTGTGAATAACTACAGGTATAGTGTCATGACTTTTTGGTTTGGTTTGGGTAATTACCATTGATCTCCCGTCAAGATCTTGTCATGTCAAATCGCTACAAAGTTGAGTCGTGTAATTATTATTATAGTTCGCGCTATATGGTCCACTGGTCACGTGCTCCTTACTGGCTGTCTGTTTTTCCAATTTTTATTCTACATCTCCGCTGGGTAGAGTTTATGTGTATTTCGACTGGATGGCATGTGTCTGTGAGGCGGGAATCAAAGCACGTGAGGCGGGTAGGAAGGGCCGTTTTGCGATGCGGGCGTGCGGGCGTACGACACGAAATTATTGCAAAACGATCGGATAAGAAATGAAACCCCGGGTGTCCAGATTGTGACATGGGATGAAATTGACCTGTTTTGGGAGGCAAAAAACCGTGGGAGTTGTCTCATTGGCCCTGGTCGTGAGAGGAGGACATGGAAAAAAACAGGAAACGAAGGCGTGTTTCGACGGTGGCGTGGGGGCGATGAACTGACACGAATTAGTGCAAACGATCGGGATAAGAAATGAAACCCCATGTGTCCAGATGTTGGACATGTGAAATCTGACGTCTTTTTGGAGTAAAAAACGTGGGAGATTGTATCATTTTGAAAACAAGCGGCGAAAGAGATGGCGACATTTCTTATTCAATATTGGCGGCCTTTTTATGAATCAAAAGACCAGCGTGGCCGTTCATTGTTTGAAGTTTTATCAAGGAGCTTTTATAATCCATTGACATTCATGCCAAAAGAACACATGTTTGAATGTTAATTGGAGCGATTCAGACCAATTTGTCCCTGTGAGTCAGACATTTTTAGATGATTATTTTTGGGGAGTCCTTTGCGCCCCTTGCTGGCAAACCGTGAGAAATAACCATGCTTGTAATTATAATTTATTTGCTCTTCTGAGGTGTCCAATGTACTCCCCAAATTTGGTATGAATCCTGATCAAACTTGATTGTCACGTACTATGGTAGGGGGCGTGCTAGATAGGGTTTGCATTTTGTTACATCTTTATAATTGCATTTGCTTCAGCGGCCAAATGCAACATATTTGATTGAATTTGATGATGTCTCAGGCAAAGCCCGTTGAGTAATAATTTTTAAGGTTTATTGTTGGATTATTTGCGCCCACTGCTGGCCAATTGTAAGAAATAGCCTATACCCGGAATATAATTTTTTTGCTCCTACTTCATTGCCCAAATTTTTATCTAAATTTTTTTGAAATCCGCGATTATGTTTATAGGCGGCACTTCTATGGTAGGGGGCGCTCGCTAGAGTGTTTCATTTTGATTACAACTGTATAATGCATTTGATTCAGGGCCCGAATGAAAACATCTGTGCCTTAAATTTGAGATGTGGTGCGGGTACAAGCCCGTGTGAGTATATATTTTTAAATGTTGTTTTGTTGGGAGTATTTTGCGCCCCTACTGTCCAGTTGTGAGAAATTGACTCATGGCCATAATATAATTTTTTGATCCAGCGTCATGGTCCAGATTTATTCTCCAAGAATGTGGTAAAAATCCCGACCATGTTTAGGTTTCACGTCTATTGCTAGGTGCGGCGCCGAGAGTGTTCATTGTGATTATACTTTTCGTCATTCTAGTACAGGACATAAGTACAAAGATGTCATGGTGAAGTGAGATCTGTAGTAGGAAATATGTCCCTGGTCGTGAGAGGACAACGAATTACAGGAACGAAGGCGTTTCTGATGGCGGCTGATGGTGGGAACGACACGAGTATTGAAACGATAGGATAAGTTATGAAACCCCATTGTCCAGATGTGGACCTGTGAAATCTGACGTCGTTTGGGAGTAAAAACATTGAGAGTTGTAGTATTTGAAAAAAGGCGGCGAAAAAAATCGCGGAATCTTCGATCGGACTATGGACCGACTTCCTGTCTCGCTTAGGGCTAAGCACTATGATGGCTTTTTTGCTCGACTCAATGAGCTCTATCAATGGTGAAGAATTGGCTTTGCTACGGCGAAATATGCGAGTCGGGATCCAATTCATCGAAAAATGTTGCAATTTTCTACGGGGCGCTGTCGAGGCCGGCTGTGTCTGGGTCATTTTTGCGATGCATATTTTTCTCGAAGTTTTCGCGAGGCAGACGAGCTGAACCCCCATGTGAGATTTCGTCGCGTTTAGGGGGGGGAACGCGCCCAGGGGGAGAAAAAGAAAAAATAATAATAATAAAATAATTAAAGCCGCGGCAAGCGGCGATGCTGGGCCCGCGCCCGGCGCGAAGCCTCCCACGCGGACCGCAGGGGCAGCCATAGCCGCCACGCTAGCATTCCCCATTCCCGGAATGGAGTTTTATGAAACCCACATGTATGTACATGTTACATGTGAAAATCTGAGCAAATTGGGGCAAAATATGGTGAGGAGAACATTTTGAAAAATGCGTGTGTAAAATGTGGGTGCTTTTCAATTAAATCTGGACCGAAGTCGGCTTTCATAGAGCAGTGCGTCAATTCACTTTTAGCTTGTATCACGTGCTGTCACGTGCTGAGTTTGTGTGTAGATTCCTAAATTTACAGTCCTCTAGCAATTATGTGGGGGACATGTTAGGGGGCGCTGTGGAGTGGGGGTGCAGGGACATGTTTGTGATGGCAAAATTATGAAAATTTCACCAAAG